>CAUYQV010017183.1:0-66326 GCA_963574575.1 Galagoides demidoff | reverse complement strand
CCCCTCCCCACATTCTTAGGCTATTTGGTTATAGCTTTCATATAAAAGGTATAAATTAGTTTCATAATAGGGGTGTGTACATTGGATACTTTTTCCTCCATTCTTGTGATACTTTGCTCAGAAGAACATTGTCCAGCTCCATCCATGTGAACATGAAGGACGTAAAGTCTCCATCCAACTAACTCTTTTCTGACAGGAAAATCTAGGCTTTGACATGTGGGTAGAGGGTGTGGAGAAACTCCTCCCAACCCAGCCCTCATTACATGTGAAAGGGCAACCTCCCTACAGGCCTGTCCAGGGACCTGGCTCTGGATGGGTTGAGAGCCGAGCCTAGCACCGTCTCAGCATTATCCACTCCTGGGGTCATCATCCCCTGTGCCACTACTGAGGGCAGTGTCCAGCCCTGAGGCATTGACCTTCAGGCCAGGAATGCTTTTGGAAACTTCCAGAGAATCACATTATCCACCAAGTTGCTAGGTCTGGCTCAGGAAGATTCCTGTCATTTAAAATCACAACTGGATAGCCGGGCGTTGTGGCAAGCACCTGTAGTCCCAGCTACTTTTGAGGCTGAGGCAAGAGAATCACCTAAGCCCAAGAGTTGGAGGTTGCTGTGAGCTGTGTGACACGGCCACAGCACTCTACCCAGGGCGATAAAGTGAGACTCTGTCTCTAAAAAAAAAAAAAAATCACAGCCGGGACAGCATTGTATGTGGCTTTGGGGATTGCAGAGCCATCCACACTAGGACTTCTATCCTGGTAAAAAGCCAAGACAGACAAAAATACAGAAAGATAAAATAGTCTTGGGTGCAGGAAGATCATCAGCCTAAAGGTCAAGTTACTTTTCTTTTCTGAAAAATGAGCAATAGTGAGCACTATGCAGGCTGTCATAAAGATTAGGAACAGAAAGTCGTGGTGGGTGCCTGAGTCCCTCCCTAGCATATAACCTTTTCTTTCTGAGACGTTTTTCCACCTGTCATTGAGGAACTTTTGGGTGATGCCCGCAGCTTGAGTTTTTCACATTACAGGTTGACAGTGGTTAAGTCCAGTGAGGTGGGGTCCCTGCCTGGGATCCTTGCTCTTGAGATTTGAGGGTAGAGTTGACATCCTCTACCTAACCACTGGGTTAGGGACTCACCCAGTAAGAGCAGGTGACCACATTAACACAGATCAGTCTGGTCCTGATGGAGTGCTCCACTGTCCCATCTGAGGTACGTAGAGTTAGACTTCAATCAGGGTTTAGGGGCTGATTATTATGACAACAGTTACATTCTACTTGGTGACTACAGTGACCCAGGCATTTCACATTGCTTTTTAGTCTTCTAGTCTTTATAATTACCTCCCAGATAAATACTATTCCCTGGTTTACAGGGAAAGAGAAGTTCAAAGAAATTCTGCAACTTGACCAAGAAAAACAACTTAGAAGCAGGTTGTGGGCTCATGTATGCATGTATGAACTTCTCTATTTTCTTAAAATTTTGACAGGCTCATATGATATATATATATATAATAGGTGAAATTATAATAAGCATGACAACTTTGCCCTAATATGACAATAATTGCTTGGAAAATAAAAATGAAGTGTCAGGTGGCGCCTGTGGCTCAAAGGAGTAGGGCACTGGCCCCATATATCGGAGGTGGCGGGTTCAAACCTGGCCCTGGCCAAAAACTGCAAAAAAAAAAAAAAAAAAAAGTGTCACGTGGATTATTAATCACTTCTGAGATGTTAACCATATTCCTGGGATGAGCCTTTAGTGATAATCTAATCAAGGATCACTCTCTTTGGAATCTTCTGAGAGGAAATGAACAAATTAACAAAAAATAAAAGAAACCAACCAGGTACAGTGGCTCATGCCTGAAATCCCAGCACTCTAGGCAGCCAAGGCAGGTAGATTGCCTGGGCTCATATGTTCAAGACCAGCCTGAACAAGATCAAGACCCTGTCTCCAAAAATAGCCAGACAGGCTCGGTGCCTGTGGCTCAATTGGCTAAGGCGCCAGCCACGTACACCTAAGGTGGCGGGTTCGAATCCCCAGCCCAGGCCTGCCAAAACAACAATGATGGCTGAAACCAAAAAATGGCCGGGCATTGTGGCGGGCGCCTGTGGTCCCAGCTACTTGGGAGGCTGAGGCAGGAGACTCGCTTGAGCCCGGGAGTTGGAGGTTGCTATGAGCTGTGAAGCCATAGCACTCTACCCAGGGGGATAGCTTGAGGCTCCGTCTCAAAAAAAAAAAAAATAGCCAGACATTGTAGAGGTCACCTGTAGTCCCAGCTGAGGCAAGAGAATCGCTTGAGTCCAAGAGTTTGAGGTTGCTGTGAGCTGTGACATCACAGCACTCTACTGAGGGCAACATAGTGAGACTTTGTCTCAATAAATAAATAAATAAAAGAAACTTAAGAAAGCCCAAAGACTGGGAAACAGTTTTACAATTTCTTCTTTTTCTTTTAGGATCACAGAATTTTTTTATTTCAACATATTAAGTGGCAATCACAGAATTTTATAGGGAACATCAAACAGTATATATGCCATTATGTGTGAAAGAATATAAACACAATGTATGAAAAAGAAATTTATAGAGCCTAGAATATTTCTCAGGTTATACCTGAAGACATACAGCATTTAAAGCTGAGAGATGAAAATACAAATTCAGGCTTAGACATTCAGAAACTATTTTTTTTTTTTTGAGACAGAGCCTCAAGCTATCCCCCTGGGTAGAGTGCCATGGCATCACAGCCCACAGCAACCTCTAACTCCTGGGCTCAAGCGAGTCTCCTGCCTCAGCCTCCAAAGTAGCTGGGACCACAGGCGCCCGCCACGACGCCCAGCTATTTTTTTGTTTTAGCCTTCATTGTTGTTTTGGTGGCCCTTGGCTGGATTCGAACTCGCCACCTTAGGTGTATGTGGCTGGTGCCTTAGCTGCTTGAGCCACAGGCGCCAAGCCTCAGAAATTATTAATATCACTTGTTAATGAGATCGTGAATTCTGTTCTCTTACATATGACTTGGAGTAATCATTGCTGGAAATGCAGTCTCTCAACCTGCCCTTGGCCAAAAAGAATGGATCTTGAGCCTCTTGGGCTTTTGTTATACTTCTGCTTGGACATTGCTTTATTGTATTTCTTCCTTTTTTTTTTTTTTACAAAACCATTGATTTACCCGTTACTTGTCATGCTAAATTCAAATGAGAGGAAAAAACTATCTTGTTTTGTGAGGTATTGTTTTAATTTAAACTTTCCTGAGAGAGTGTCCATGAGGGGTTTGCTGACTAATCTTTTTTCTTCCTTTTCCTTTTCTTTTTTTCTGCTCCTCTTCCAGTTCCTTTTCTACTTCCTCTTCTTTTTCTCTTCCTTTCCTTGTCCTCCTCACTACTCTTCTCTCCATTTCTGCTTTCCCTTTCTTTCATGTTCACTACAATTCCTATCTGATTGCTCTGGATTTTGATCCCAAGGCATAGCTGGTTGTTCTTGTATAACAAGATCTTCCAGCCTTTGCTGATTTAGGTCCAGGATTGTTTTGCTTGGGGTCTTTTCTCAGAGGTTCTGTTTGATGTTTAGAGCTAAAAATATTCTTAGCAGCAGATGGTTTTACGTCAGAAAGAAATCTTGAATTATCAGGGGCTTTAAAAGTATCTGGAACTCTCTCCACCTTGAAAAACTTTCTTCTCTGGTTTTCAAGCCACCATCCTTTCCTGGGTTTACTTCTAAGTCAGTGGCTGGTCTTTTGAAGAATTCTTTTTTTTTAAATTGTTTTTTTATTACATCACAACTTTGTACATTGATGCATTTATGGGTTCAGTTTTGCAGTTTCTTATTGAATTCAGCATACACTTACCATATGTTCCGGGCCTGGCTCAACCACTTCACTCCTGAATATTTATCCCAGAAATGAAAACTTATGCTCACACAAAGACGTGTTCACAAATGTTCATAGTAGCTTTATTTATAATAGTTCCAAACTGGGAAAAGCCCAGATGTCCTTCAATGGGTGAATGGATAAATATGCTATCTACCATGGAATACTACTAGGCAGTAAAAAGAAGCAGTTCAGATAAGTCTCCGGGACATTGTGATGAGTGGAAAAAAGCCAATTTCCAAAGTCACCAAGGTTGGAGGAAAGGTCCCCAAGATGTCCCTCATGAGTTGGTATTAGGACAGAGAAGGCTTGGTGGGGGGAGCCTGGGGATTCCTTTAATCAAATGGGAGACTTTTTTCATTTGCCTTATTTTGGGAGGGGTTGATTTCTCTAGGAAGAGGATTCCTCATGAGGCCAGTCTGTACAAACAACAAGGGTAGCTGGAAGTGTGTAAGTGTGTTCTTCTTCTTTTTTTTTTGCATCAGAGTCTCACTCTGTTATCCTGAGTAGAGTACCATGGCATCATAGCTTGAAGTAAATTCAAACTCTTGGGCTTAAGTGATCCTCTTGCCTCAGCTTCCCAAGTAGCTGAGACTACAGGCATGCCACTACATTCAGCTAGTTTTTCTTTTTCTTTTCTTTTCTTTTTTTTTTTGAGACAGAGCCTCAAGGTGTTGCCCTGGGTAGAGTGTCGTGGCATCACAGCTCACAGCAACCTCCAACTCCTGGGCTCAAGCAAGTCTCCTGCTTCTGCCTCCCAAGTAGCTAGGACTACAGGTGCCCGCCACCATGCCTGGCTATTTTTTGGTTGCAGCTATCCTTGTTGTTTGGCAGGCCTGGGCTGAATTCGAACCTGCCAGCTCAGGTGTATGTGGCTAGTGCCTTTGCTGCTTGAGCCACAGGCACCAAGCCTAGTTTTTCTATTTTTAGTAGAGTTTGGGTCTCACCCTTATTCAAGCTGGTCTTGAACTCCTGAGCTCAAGAAATCCACCTGCCTCATCCTCCCAGATTGCTGGGATTCCAGTCATGAGCCACTGTACTGGCCTCTGAAAGCGTCTTCTTCTTCTTATTATTTTTTTTTTATAACTAAACAACATTTATTTTTCACTAAGACTGTATCTCAAGGACATAACTGTTACCACCCCTCACCCCATCCTGAAGACAGGTTAGTACAGTGAATGTTATAAAGCAGGTATGAACAGTCTAAAGGATTGGAACCAATATCAGCTGACAAAGAACAACTTTCATCTAAACATCATAAAAATGTTTAAGTAAAGAAAAAAAAAACAGAAAAAGAAGAAAAGGCTAGGGGCAAGGGGGGTTTCAGATTGAATAAGAGCCTCACATTTCATCTACTATCTTCAGTCTCGGCTAGAGTGCAACAAAATGGAGACAGGATTACTATAATACAAAACTTCCACTATAGCACGCTGTACACACCTGTGTTCCAAGCCCACACCCACCCGCTGTTGTTTCTGACTCAATTATTTCCCAGCCCTTTGGGCCTGCCAACGAAGGAACACATGAATCTTCTCTTTAATCCAGTCCTTGTTATAAGGCTGGTGTGTCTGGGTATTGGCTTGGTAAACCAGATGGCTGACGTCTGCCGGGTCGTCAATAAAATCAAACAACTGACTGATATCATATGTGATAGAGAGACTGCTGGGATTTATTCTCTTCAGATGTTCTTCATACATTTTCCAAACGCCTTGCACGCACTCATTCACAGATTCATAGTTAGCTAAAGTTCTGCCTTTTGGCCTCATAGTAGGCTGTACCAGCAAAATGGTGTGAAACATGGCTCCAAACTCTTTGCTGCAGCTCTGATGTCAGCTTTTTTTTTTTGTTATTATTGTCATTGTTGTTTACCAGGCCTGGGCTGGGTTTGAACCCACCAGCCCAGGCGATCGGCACCCTAACCACTGAGCTACGGGCACCAAGCTTAGTCATCTGCTTATTTACATCATGGCGCCCATGACATTCTGCAGGTCTTTTATCCTTCATATATCCCATCGCCTGGTACTGGGATGCCACTTGCCCTTTGCCTGGAATGTCCTTTCCCATTCTCTCTTTGCAGCCAATCACTACTCTTTCTTTAAGAAATGTCATCTCTCTCTGTGAAGCCTTCCCTGTCACCACCCAACAGAGCCAAGCCCCCTCTCTGTACCCCCACATCTCTCTCTCTGACCCTGGAACTCTGCATGCTATGACACTGATCTGCTAAGTAGCCATTAACAACTTGTGTATCAGCACCACACCCCGGGCCCCAGAGCTCTGCTCCTCTTTCCCCTCAGTGGCTGTTTGTTGAATGAATGAATGAAGACCAGAGTCTGGTCTTGTGTCAGTAAGTAGAAAGCATTGCTATGCTAAACCAGGCACTCACTTGACTCTGACAGTTCACTTCCCCTTCTATAATCTTCAACTAGCTACAGTTCCCATATCCTAGCCCCCTCCTATTTTTGCCTAGGATGCCCAGACCTCTTGTGTGCCCAGGACACTCCCACTTACATTACCATCAGCTCATGAATCACTTCTCTGAGACCTAACACCCTCAGAGAGAACTGATCATGTTAAACTTCTGTTTGCATCAGGAGGACACCCTGTTATCTTGAGAAACTGGAGAATCTGAGGCCAAGAGAGTGACTTCACTGACCCTTGAGCCACTCAAGTGTCACACATCCTCATTTTGGCCATCCCCTGTGAAGTCATTACTCAGCAAACCTCAGCCTCGCCCATTCCTCATTGCCTTACTCAAGGAAGCGACAGGTGATGGAATCATCTTTCCTGCCCACCTCAGTTCTTTTTCCACTGTTTACAAAATCTCCTTAGAGGCACCTGTCCCTTCACCCCTCTACCAGTACCCTGCCCTTGGAGAGGCTGCCCTGGGCTGTCTCTCGGACCTCCCACTCGCCTCAGATGGCCAGGGGAGCCGCCAAGCTTGAACCAGTGACTCACACTACGACCCTTGGGGCCTTGCATTTGGTGCAAACAGCGGCGCCAGCAGTCTCCTGCCCTCCCTGTCTGGAGACAAGGGCCAACACCCCAGGCATCCCTTCTGCAGAGCCAGCCTTCTCACCCCCACGTGGACCCTCAGAGCACAGCTCCAGGGAGCCCTGAGAGGAGGTTATGCCAGTTTAGCGTCTTGACCAGTAGGGCATCAGAGAACCCCCCGACAGCTGCTACCTACATCATCACTGCTCCCACCCCCTACTGCCCACTGGGCCCTCAGGATACTCCACATTCTCCCATTACTCATCCTCCCATGGCTTCAGAGGAAGGCCGGTTGATCTCAGTTGGTTGTTTACACCTCTCCAAGGAGCCAGTTAGTAATGATGTAGTCTCCTGGGGAGGGCAGGGGACCAGGACCAAGAGTGGCCTAGGATTCTCAGGCTGGGAGGGCTGGGAGCTGGTGATATGCTCCCCTCAGAGAGGAAGGAAAAACAAGCTTGCTGCCTCCCAGTCCTGCTGTGGGTCACCAAGGGCCTGCGGAGGTGGGCTAGGGAAAGGGCAGGTCTTAGTATGGTTGGCACTGGAGGGTTTAATCTGAGCTGCCAGCCTCTGAACCAAAGAAAGACTCCCAAACCCAGAGGCAGGAACTAAAGCTGTCCTGGGCTTCTCATCTAGCAACCTCTGCTCCCCCACACCCCTACCCTTCCCTGAGTCCTTGTCCCAATCCCAGGAAGCCAGCAGTGCTGGCACAGGGCACAGGCCACTGACTCATCGGCATAGAAGACAGCCTCCTCAACTGCACTCGCACCAGCCACATATGTTTCTCTTTGTGCCTGCTCAATGTTCCAGCCAAATGGACCCTGCTCCAGCCAAGGGGAGGATGACCAGTCTGGCCCAGGCCTGGCTGTTGCGCCACTAAACCCAGTTGCACAGGGTGCTCATCAAAGAATTCCTCTGCTGTGTGTATGGGTGCTGTGCCCCTGCTGGCACCTCCTAACTGCTCTCTCCATACTACTCCTGCAGTCAGAATGGGGCAAAAGCAAGCATGGCCTCACCACTCTCTTGCTCAAAGCCCTTCCATGGCTCCCTGTTGCCCTGGTTATAATCAAAGTCTTGCTCTGCAGCCTGGTATTCAGATGGCCAGGAGGAGGACCAGCTCTCCCACATATCTGCTTCATCCCCCCAAACTGCAGTCATCCCTCAATATCCACGGGGGTTGGGGAGTGTTCAAGTTCTCCTGCAGACTGCAAAATCCACAGATGTTCAAGTTCCTGATACAAAGTGGTATAGTATTTGCATATAACCTGTGCACATCCTCCCCATTGCTTTAAATCATCTCTAGATTAGTTATAATACCCAACACCTTGTAAATACTATATACACATAAATAGTTGTTATACTCCATTGTTTAGGGAATAATGACAAGGTACAGACACAATTTTTTTCTCAGAGTAATTTCTTTTTCTTTCTTTCTCCCTTTTTTTTTTTTTTTTTTTTGAGACAGAGTCTTACTTTCTTGCCCTCGGTAGAGTGCCATGGCATTACAGCTCATAGCAACCTCAAACTCTTGGGCTGGAGTGATTCTCTTGCCTCAGCCTCCCTAGTGGCTTGGATTACAGGTGTCCAACACCTCACTCAGCTATTTTTTTTTTTTAGAGATGGGGTCTCAGTCTTGCTTAAGCTGGTTTTGAACTCTCAAACTCAAGCAATCCACCCACCTCAGCCTCCCAGAGTGCTAGGATTACAGGCATAAGCCACAAAAAGGGGAAAGTAACCCAACAGCCCCTGGGACCAAGGAGAAAGACCACCTGAAATGTCTAGGAGGGAAATGTGGGGCAGTTTTGCTAAGAACAGGGACTCTCCAAATCAGTCTCCTGATACAACTCCTGACACAACTCCTGACACTGGCCCTGGATGAGACCTTGTCCCTGAGTCCTATCTTCTGGTCTGTGAAATAGGCTACCAATGGTGCCTGTAGGGAGCTTAGCACAAAGCCTGGCAGACAGACACACTTAGTGACTGGCAGCCATTCCTTCCTGGACTGGGGATAATGCCCTCCCCCTCTCCTGGCTATGGTCATCCAGGCTGTATGATAAGATGCCCCCCCACCACCACAAGGCTGTGGCAGGAATTGGTGGGTTCATGGGTAGGGGAGAGAGGTCCCCATGGCCATGCTTAGTTTCTATGCCCAGGCCACTCAGCCCAGAAAGCATATGCCTACCTCTAGCTCCTGACCAGCCAGAGCAACAGAGAAGAGAGAACAATTAGGGCCACATGGCTACCCCTCTGGGAGCTTCCATTGTCCAGGCACCCAGGCTCCTAGCCCTTGTCTTTCCCCTCACGTCCCATCCTCCTTTGCCTCCAGGTCCCCAGAAGCTAGTCCTTTGTCCACTGAGCATACTTGCTTGCATTACCTCTTTCTGGCTCGTGAGGCTGGTGCCCGTGGGGTGATCTGGGGTGGTATGGGCTGCCAAGGCCATGATGGCCCACTGTCTCACGGTCCTCTTTGCAAAGGCCACAATATTCCATGACCACTGGGTTTCTCAAAACCATTGCTGAGGGCTGGGGAGTGGGGGTGCTCCTCCAGCTAGTCCCAATTCTGGAGTGTACCTTTAGCACACCTACCCACCACTGTCTCCCGTGGCCTCACTGCAGAGGGGGTCAGGACCCACTAGGGGACCATCGCAGGGTTTATAGCTGAGTATGTCTGGCACTCAGCCCATCCACTGACAGCTGGGTGCCCTCTTTTAAACCGGGATCTCCCCTCCAAAATGCAATGGTGCTTTAGCAACAGCCAAGAGGCTTGTGGATGGGAGACATGTTCGTCACCTTTCAGGGTGGCTATCTGGAGGCTTGAGGGGGATAGTGGAGTCTGTCCTCTCTGTGCAGAGAACTAGCTGAAATTGGACTGCTAGCCTGCCTGGAGGGACAGACAGAGCCAGGCAGCAGGGGACACAATGCCCAGATGGAGGTTACAGGGCAAGGACAACACTGGAAGCTCTTGTCCTCAAAGGCAGACTGGAGGAGATACAATCTTTTCATTACATGTTCAGGCTTCCTGGGCTGCTGGCCAGGGTACACCCGGCCCTCGGCCTCCTCCCCAGGCCCAGCAGGGACACTGACCCCCTCTGCCCTGACATTCCCTGGGAAAAGAGGAGTCCAGGAACTCCAGAACACAGGAGTGGAGGCAGGAACCCCAGAACAGAGGAGTGGAGGCAGCAGCCCCAGCTCTGGCATCTGAAGGAGGGGATGGGGAGGGGAGAGGGATGTGGTCCAGACCAGTGCAGGACTCCTCACCACTACACCCCAAGGCCTGGGTGGGGCTAAGAATGGGAGCAGTAACCCCTAGGACACCCATCCCCTCTGGTCCAGATTCTCTGAAGGCAGGACTCAGCTCACAGCCTTGCTGTGCCCAGCCCCGCCTAAGGCAATGGGAGGGGTGAGCTCGTGGGTGAACTAGATGATGGAGCCCACTCCTCCCCTGCATGGTACTGCGTGTCCTGTATTTGCTGGACAGGTGAGAGTTGCCAGCCTGCAATCCTTTCACCTGGTTCCCTCTTCCCTCTGGAGGATCCCAGCCCTACAACTCCAGCTGGGCTAAGCAGGGTCCCCTTGTACTGCTCCGCCCAGGGCCAGCATGGTTAGGGTTAATGTTAGCTCTACCCTTCCCTACCCTGTCCCTGCCTTGTCTGGTTAAGTCTCACAGCAGCACTGAGAAGGTATTTTTAACCCTTCTTTTTAACCCTTCTTTTGCAGAGCGAGCAGAGAGGCAAGCAGGCCAAGGAGAGGACAGGAGCTACCACAGATGATGGAGGGTTGGGTTTTGGGGCTTAGAGCTTGCTGCTTGTTAGAGAAGAAACTCAGCAATCCAGTTTGGATTTGTAGAGCAGTTACAGGTTTACAAGGGCTTTCCTGTATCAAAGCACACCTAATCCCTTGCTTTAGGGAGGGGAAGTCTGGGATACAGACAGTGATAGCTCACCTGGAATCTGGGAGAAGGAAGATTAGATGCCGGGTCTCCTCCTTCCAAGTTCTAGACTCTGCTCACCTCCAGGAGCCAGGCCAACCACACACAGGTACAGGTGGCGTGGGCACTTGCCCACTTCACCTTAGGCCCTAGGAGGTAGCTCTGCCTCTTGCTGCCCTTCCCTGCTGGCCCCTCTCTAGAGAAGGGAGAGGCAATAGGGCAGCTAGGCTCCCCTTCTGTCTCAGCATCCTGGAGCCACTCTCAGTTTGGGGGGCTAATCTACCCACCTTCCCAGTAAATGTGAGCAGCATGGAACTAGGTTGACCCCACACCCAGGCCTGAGGACTTTACATTGGTTTCCTTGGGGCATCTATCTGAGGTCTGTGCCCAGAAGCAGAAAGACTGTTCCTACCTGCTCATAATTCACAGTGTACAAAGACCCCAGCAGGAAGGGAACATGATAGGCACTGGGGCAGAGCGCATGCTGCCAGAAGACTTCTCTGGGCCACTGTAGCACCCATCTCAAATGAGCTGGAGGGCCCACTTGCTGGTGAGGCCCACATCTCAGCCTAGGTCCCTGTCCAGGACAGCTTCATTTTCAGAGAAAAGCCTTCACCCCTGGTCAGTGTAGCCTCCCACTTATAAGAGGGAAGAGCATAGATCCTGGAGCCCTTCAGGCTGGGTTCAAACCTCAGCTCAGCCACTTGGCAGCTGTATGCCCTTGGGCAAATTCTTAACCTCTCTGTGCCTCAGTTTTCTCTCTGTAAAATGAGGACAGTAATGGGATAAGCCTAAGAAGTATATGAGTTAACATATGTGCATTAAGTGTTTAGGACATTACTGACACTTTATAATAACTATGTAAGTTTGGCTTATTATCATTGTTATTATCTGACCCAAGAGAGACTGTGGGTATTAATCAGAACAGGCAAAAACCTAACACCCTTGGGGAGGCTGTGTGGGAGGAGGGGTGAAGTCTGTTTTGCAAGAGACTATCACCCTCCACAGTCAGGTGGCTCACCAAGGGGTTACATCAGGCGGAAATTGCCATTAATAGCAGTTCCTCCTTGGGCTGGACACAAACCTACCAAGCACGAGGGAGTGAGAAATTTTACTACTGGGCAGAATTCCATTTTTAGAACCTGTGAAGTTATTTTAAGCAGAGTTGGTGTTTTTTTGTTGATGTTTTTTTAATTTTTTTAATAGCCTCTGCCCTCTAACAATACACTCAGAGCAAATAGTGCTGGAGGAGAAACCAGGGCACAGTGGGGAGCCTTGTCAGGCCCCTGTGGTTGCTGGGCAACCCCCTCCCCCAGCTGGGGTTTCATAGAGCCATGTAGTCTCCACACCCCCACTCCCCTCCTCCCAAGTGCCAGAGCTCATTAGATGCCTCTGAGCCCCTCTCAAGGGTGTCTAGAGAAAGCAACCTCATTTTCTTTTCAGCCTGAGCAGTGTATAATTAGGAAGGCAAATTAGCAGGCAAAAGCATTTTTGTACAATACTCTTAAAGGTATATTAATTATCTGTGGCTGCCATAACAAATCATCATGAATTTATTACCTTAAAACAACACAAATTTATTCTTTCTTAGTTCTGGAAGCCAGAAGTCCAAAATCAGTATCACTGGGTCACAATCAAGGTGCCAGTAGGACTATGTTCCCTCCAGAGGCTGTATGGGGGAATCTGTTCCTTTCCTCTTCCAGCTTTTGGAGGCTGCCAGCATTCCTTGGCTTGTGGCCACATACCTCCAGTCTCTGCCGCTGTGGTCACACAGCCTTCTCTCCTATGTTTAATCTCCCTCTGCCTCTCTCTTATGGATGCTGTGATAGCATTTAGGCCCTTCTGGGATAATCCAAAAGTATCTTCCCATTTCAAGATCTTTTACTTAACCATATGTGCTATCTCTTCCTTCCCACATAAGGTAACATTAGCAGATACCAAGGGATGAGGATCTGATGTCTTTGACAATCATGATTGTGCCTACTACCCAAGCTGATGCCCCCCTTTCACAAAGCCAGTGGCTGCCCACAGATGGCTGGCACAATCACTCTCTACCACCTGCCCCTCACACCAGGGTCAGGAGGAGCCAACACATGTCCCTGTCCCTAAGGTCCTATTCATCCTGAAGTTGTCTTGCACAGACCTACAAACAGGCCAGGGCTGGGGCTTCTTAAAGCAGCCAGGCTGTTGGACTGCATACTCAGGCAGTGACAGCAGCTCCCATGAGGCCTCTGGTTACCACCACAAATGAAATAGGGAACTATAGCAAGAGGCCAGCTCTGTAATAACTTTTTTGAAAAAATCTTTTTTTTATTACACTCTACAAATTCAATTAAGAAATGGAAAAAAATGGAAATGCAAACCCTTCAGAATTATAGACCCCAGAGATGATTTTTTAAAAAGTTGTTGTGTAGAACAGCCTTCCTTCTAGACCTTTTTCTATTCAGACAGAACCATAGTTTTTATAAAACAAAGTGGGATTATGCCTATATATGTAAATACACTAAAAAGGAAAAAAAACCACAACAATTCTGTTTTTCAACTTTTTTAAATAAATAATTTATTTTGGGCTCCTTCCATGGCAGTGTATGGACCATTTCTTTTATCTTTTTAAAAGACTGCAGAAGATCCTCCCATGTGGTTAGACCTGTTGATGGACATGTGGGTTGTTTTTAGTTTCTCAGCTGAGACAAATGAGGAAGATAATTCAGGGAGATGGCCCTGGCATTGCTGGGAGCTCCAGGAGGCTCACAAAGAGGGAGAGGCATTCATTTGCTCTTTCCTCCACGTGCCACCTCAGCCTCATCCCAAAGCAATCCAGCCTTGGATGAAGGAAGTCACAGCTTCCCTACCTCCCAAGATGAACTAACAGGAATTTGTTCTCTGAGTAAGAGCCTCTCAGAAACAAGGAACCAGATTGTCTGTAAGAGGGATAAACCCCATCTTTGTAGAGAGGTTTCTATTACAACCACACAAACATCTCCTCTCAAACTGGCTTAGAGGCCAGAAAGAATGCACTGCCTGTTGCTTTAGAAAAGCCCTGCTGTTAGGTGGGATTCAGGTGTGGTTTGATCCAGGGGTTTCACAGTATCATCAGGCATTAGTTCTATTTCTGTGCGATTCTTTTGTCTCAGTCTTGTTCTATAGGTTAGCTTTATCCTCAGGCTCATTATTATCCTTGTAGTAAAAAGAGCTAGAGAGGTTCAGGTTACACATTTATCCATGACATCTATGGGAAAAGGAAATCTCTGTTCTAAGATCTCCTCCAAAAATCCTGAGCTGTATCGTGATTGAACCAGTTTAGGCCATGTGTCCCCCCACTGACTGTCCTGACAGACTTAGTCTAGGTCATGGGCTTTGTCTCTGGGGTGGAGGTACAGATGGCTTTCTCAAAGTCAGATGGATTTTCCAACAAAAAGTGAGCTGTTAGGGAAGGGAAGGTAGGGATTCGTGAGAGACCTTAAGGGCAGATGAGCTTAGAGAGAAATCACTGTGTTTTCTGCACTGTGTAAACCCCACACCCCTGGTGCTTATAGAATCCCTAGGGGGTAGAGACAAAACACAAATTTATCAAGAAACAAATTCATGCTGACTCCCCAGAAATGCACCATGAACATCCTGATGTGTGAATGTATACCCTTATTCTAGAATAAATTCCTAGAAATGGAACTGCCGAATCAAAGGGCTTCAAACTTTAATAGATATTACTAAATTGCCCTCCAAAAAGGCAATTTTTTCTTCCAAAAATATAGCCTAAGAAAATGTCCCTTAACCCATTTTGTTGATACTAAATATTGTTCATCTCCTTAATGTTTACCATCCTGATAGATTTGATTTTAATTTAAACTATGGGGGAGGGTGAACATCTTTTCATATGCTTATTAGCTAGTTATAATTCTTCTATGGATTACTTTCTCATGGCTTTCATTCATTTTTCTTTTGGGTTGTTTATCATCTTCTTGGAAAAGCTCTTTGTAGCATAGGGATACAAACCTTCTGTTTTATCTGTTGCAAATATTCTCCCCAGCTTGTCTCTGTGCTTTGACTTTATATATTGTGCTTGGCTCGGCGCCTGTAGCACAATGGTTATGGTGCCAGCCACACACACCAAGAGTGGAGGGTTTGAACTGGGCCCAGGCCTGCTAAACAACAATGACATCTGCAACAAAAAACAGCAGGGCATTGTGGCAGGCACCTGTAGTCCCAGATACTCCAGAGGCTGGGGCAAAAGAATTGCTTAAGCCCAAGAGTTGGAGGTTGTTGTGAGCTGTGGCAGCACAGCACTCTCCTGAGAATGACATAGTGAGACTCTGTCTCAAAAAAAAAAAAAAAAAAAAAGAGCTTTTGTTGTCCAGAACCTTACAAATTTTAGGTAAACGTATCAGGCTTTTCCAAGTTTCTATTCACAAAGGTCTTCCCCCCTCTAAAATAAAAATTAAAAAGTGGTCATCTCTGTTTTCTCTCATGTCTTCTGTGGTTCCGTTTTATGTTTAAATATATGTATCTGGAAGGTATTTTAGTGTATTATAGTGTGAGGTAGGGATATACATCTGTTGGTTTTTTTTTTTTTTTTAAATGGATAGCTGATGAGGATGTGTGAACCTCTAAGATTCCAGGACCTCTATCACTTTCCTGTGGTTCTGCATTTTGTAACATCTTGTTTCCAGGAAGTGATTAGGCAGGATTAGAAGGAAGGCTAGTGCTCGTCTTCAAGTCCAGAGACAGCCAGAAAAGGGGGACCCAGCGAGAGCAGGCCATACTCCTCAGACAATGACGTTAGGAGGATGGGTGCACAGCCTAGAAGAGGAGAAACAGACGGAGCCCCCACAGCAAAGATGAAAGGAGGCAGGAAGAGTCACCCTGCTGGTGGGAAGAGTCCAGAGAGCAAGAGAGAAAGACCCTGGTAGCAGCCACCACACTCCATGGGCCTGCTAGCAAAAAGCATCCTGTACTCTTATCTTACCGCCTGCCTTCCAATCTTTCAGCCTAGCAGGATGGGTTCATTAGTGTGTGATCCCTCCACAAATATTTTTTGAGTACCTTCTCTGATCCCAAGCAAATATCTCCTTATCTTGGCCTAGTCATAATGACCCTGAGATAGCCAGAAGAATGCTGTGGGAAATCTGTCCTGAGGCAGGAGGCAGGAAGTCATCTTTTTAGAAAGATCTCCTTGAGACACAGCATTTAAAATTTTGTTCTTCAGGCTGAGTGCCATGGCTGGTGCCTGTAATTCTAGCATTCTAGGAGGCTGAGGTGGGAGGATTGTTTGAGACCAAGAGTTCAAGACCCTCCTGAACAAAAGCGAGATCCCCATCTTTATAAAAAAAAATAGAAAAACTAGCCAGGCCTGGTGGTGGGTGCCTGTAGTCCAAGCCTCCAAGGAGGCTCAGGCAGGAGGATTGCTTGGGCCCAGGAGTTTGAGGTTGCAATAAGCTATGATAACACCACTGTTATCATATGTGTTTAGAGTCTAAATTGGGTGAAAAAGTTAAGACTCTGTCTTGAAAAAAAATTGTTCTTCAGATCTGAAAAAATAATTAGCCAACTGTTACATAAAGAAAAATGGCTCTATTATTAACAGCTGTGCCCATTGGTGCCTTCCTTGGGAGAGGCATTGGGGAAAAGTCGGAATCACCCTGTAGGAAGGGCGCCACCATCAGCAGCCATCCTGACCCCACAGCGGGGGCTGGATGTCCAGTGAGGGCTGGATGTCCAACCGCAGTCACCCCAGCAGCCTCCACAATAGCAAGTGTATAGCTCTGTGTTTCCATGCTCACATATGTTCTGGAATCATCTTTTAGGTGATATTTCTACCTGAGGGTATTGCTGCCATGCATCTTGGTGTGCTAGGTTCTCCATGAAGTGCTAAATGGATGAATGAGTTGGTGATGGTGGACAGCAGGGTGTGGTCTTGGGGCTACAGGGCTCTCCTGGGCCAATCCTAGCAGGACCACATGGAGTAGAGGCTCACAGCAAGTGGAAGAGAGTGCAGAGGCCAAGACATGGCTTAGCCCCTAACATCTCAGCACAGCTCCTTACATCCGATTCTCAGAGTTTTCCAAGAGCAGGGGCCTTGTACCCAGAATTGTTTGAGAAATGGTCATCACCACCAAGTCCCGTGCAAGTAGCTCTCTTTCCTCCTGGGTAGATGACTTCCAGTGGGCAGCCCCTCCACCCTCAGAAGTTCCAGCAGTTGCAGGCCCTGTTGGTCACCCACCCGCCTGACATTCCCTGAGCCCTTTTCTGCTGACTCACTGCAGTCCCGGCTAGTCCTAGCTTCCTGACACAGCCCAGACAAGGCCAAAGGAGAGGGCTGTAGGAGGCTGAGGAGACTGCATCAGGACCCAGGAATGCTCCACTGGGTGGAAGGAGGGAAGAATAATTCTCTGTTTTTGCTGCTCTGAAAGGATGGCCAGGAAATGAATTGTTTGTTTGGTGGCCTGAATGGACTCCTCTGTCCCTGACTCAGTCACATCCAGGCCCTTACCAATCCTCATTGAGAGAAGAAGGTTCCCCCAGCCCTTGCCTCCCCTGCTTGTGTTAAAGCACAATCAGGGTCTGCCTGTGATTGCCCATGACTGGGTGTTACCATGCACCCATGAGCAAGGGTGAATGTGATTGTGCAGAGTCGTACAAATCTGTGTATGACCGAGTGTGATTCAGAATCACTGTGCATAACTGTGTTCAACGGTGTGTGATTCTGTGCAGATGCATGGTTGAATGTGATTACATGATTTTATGTCTCCCTGTGTGCCGAGAGCACAATTCCGTGTGATTATATGTCGTGGTCTGTTTATACACGATCGCCTGCAGCTCTGTGGGTTCTGAGGTTGTGCGCGGCCGACTACAGTGTGTGCAGGAGCATGATGGTGGGTGGGTGTGTCTATGGGTGGCTGTGTGACTACGTGGGCTTTGGATGCTTCTTCGGGACCAAGTGTGTGTCCCATGTCCCAGGTCTAAAAGGATCAGAGGTCTGCAGCCTGTGTCCCATGGCAGGAGAATGACAGGGATGTGTGTATATATATCATGTGCTTTCTCCTTTCCTAGGAGCCTACCTCAAAAGAGGTGAAGCTGGCTACACCAGGGGATGCTCTTCCCCTGGGTTACCAACCACTTTTAGCATGATTTCTTGGAAGCTAGGCTGGGCTTATGGGTCATGCCAGCACATCTGAGCCCTCACAGCAGCTGACTCCCGGGATAACAGAATCTTCACACAACCTGGCTCAGGCCTGGGCTATGCCTTTCCTGTGGGGACACAGCCAGCTCCTCTTCACCATCCCCACACCTCATCTGGGTGCAAAATACATCCAGCTCCCTGTCTTTTCCAACCCTGAAGACATGCTTTTTGAGAGTTTTACCACTAACTCTTTCAGGGAAAGCAGATGTGGTAGCAAAAACATCCCACACAGGAATTTACAAATGTTTCAGGTATGTGTATTTACAAGCTTGTACAGTCCTAGCCCCTGGCTACTGCCTCTGGGCCTTTGTCCTCCACTTTCTACCTGAGTAGGGTAGGTAAGCTTCTAGTAGGGCCTCAACCCTGCCCCAGAACAGGGAAGTCCCCTGTGCAGGGCCCTTGCCACCCCCACCATCACTCTCTCTCCCACCTGAGGCGGGTCCTCTGCCTCTCTGAGGAGACTCCAGTTCTCAGGACCGTAGCCCTGCCAAGAAATGACAGACATAATCCCTTTGGCTTGTTTTCTGCAGAGCAGAGTTGGGCAGCAGTAGCCCAGATATGCGCACCTCTCCACCATTCCCACACCTCATCTGGGTGCAAAATACATCCAGCTCTGACTGCTTTCATCCCTGCCAGGAAAGTGCCTCTATACTCAGGGTCTGGACCAGGTGCCCCAGCTGCTTCTGGGCCAGAATGAGGATGAGTGATGGGGACAGAGTCGGGAATAGGCTAGAACACCTGAGGGAAGAAAGTGCTAGAATAAGGGTGGAGAGAAAGAAGACATTGAAGGTGGACAGTCGGTGTGCCCTGTATGAAGAACCAACACAGAAGGCCTGCAGACTGGGTGGGAGGGGTGTCACAGAGAGGCAACCCTGGACCAGCAGTTCAGGAAGCCTCGGCTCTGGTCCTAATTCTGCCACCCAGCAGCTGTATGGCCAAGAAAAGCTGCTTTCCCTTTTTGGGCTTTAGTTTCTCTAGTTTGAAGACTAAAAAAATGATACAAATGAAATATGTAAAGTGCAGACCCCAGTGGCACAAGTAGGTACTCAAAGGTAACTCCTCATCTGCATCCCAAAGACTGCTGTTGACCCCAAGTCCTAGGCCCTTCCTAGACAAGATGGCCTATGTCTCTGAAAGAATCAGTCTTCTCTTCCCCCATTAGAAGGGGCAGGGTGCTCACAGACCCTGCACAGAGACATAGGGGTGGGAGGGGAGTGAAACAGAAAGGATGAAAGAAAGCCTGGGGTGGGGGGCGGGCAAGTGCAGCAACAGGGCCACAATGCTTCCCATGGCAGCACCTGGACGCTGGGATCTGCCCAGACTCTGCCTGCTCGTCCCAGCTATCACCTAACTTGTCCATCCAACCCAGGCCTGCTCCCCTTCCTCACCGATCTTCATTAGTCCCACTGGGCTCCAGGCTCAATTAAATCATTCTGGTTGGGTCAGTGGCTTAACTCTCATGGAACACTAAGCTACACCCAACATCCCAAGTGCAACAAGCTAAGCAGCAGAGGCTAGAAGAATTCATAGGATACAGGCCTTATCCTCTATGAACATGTCATTACAATTGTAATAATACCTATTGATCATATCAGTTAACACCACATGGCAATTCAACTGCCTTCAAGATCCAGACAGGTGATAAAGTGACTGAAGTAGCTTAGGGCATGGTAGGGCCTGAGGACTCGCTGTGGACCAACATTTCAGAGTGGACCAAGGTAAAACAGCTGCCTCTACTGCCTGAATTTTCACCAAGTATAGGCACTATGCAAAGTGCTTCCGTGTGCAGTCTTCTACTTAATTTTCTAAAGAACTCTGAGATAGAGGTGAGTATTATAGAGATGGACTGTGATGTCACTCCACATTCTCGCCTTTTTGTGATCTTCCAAGGCTCAAGTGTGGACAGCACTTCTGACTTGCTTCTAACAAACAGAATATGGCTCAGAGATGTCATTATGTCGTGCTACAAAAGACCTGGGCTTGGCTGGGTGCAGTGGCTCACACCTGTAATCCTAGCACTCTGGGAGGCCTAGGCGGGCACATTGCCTGAGCTCACAGGTTTGAGACCTGCCTGAGCCAGAGCGAGATCTCTGCATGTGGCAGGCACCTATAGTCTCAGCTATTTAAGAGGCCAAGGTAAGAGAATTGCTTGAGTCCAAGAGCTTGAGGTTGCTGTGAGCTATCATGCGATAGCACTCTACTGAGGGCAACAAAGTGATACTCTGTCTCAAAAAAAAAAAAAAAAAAAAAGAAAGAAAAGAAAAGAAAAGAAAAGAAAAAAAAAAGACCTGGGTTTGTAAGAATGAAACACACAATCATAAAGTGTTCCATAAAACACCTATTCTGGCTAGCAGACTAGTGCCAGAGACTTTCTCCCTTACTGACTTTGAAGAAGTGGCCATAATATAAGAGGTCTCATGGCAAGTAACTACAGGTGACCTGTAGGAACAGACAGCAGTCCCCAGCTGATAGCTGATAGATTTCAGTTCCATAAGCACAAGAAGATGAATTCTGCCAATGACCTGAGTGAGCCTGGAAGTGGACCCCTACCTACTGGAGCCGCCAGATGAGATCCCACTCAGCCCTGGCTGACACTTTGACTTGAGCCTTGCAGACAACCCAGCTAAGCCATGACTGGACTTCTGTCCCACAGAAACTATGAAATAACAAATGTATTTTAAGAACCCATGTTTGTGCTAATTTATTATGAAGCAATGGAAAACGAATATAAACATTCTCCCCATCTGTAAGAGGACCCTTCAACTCAGAGACTGACCAGAGTCACACTTAGTATAATGTAAGGCACAGCAGAGACTGGAACCCAGTCTCCAATCTCCAAAGAATGTTCTCTTCAGAACCCTAACTGCTGAGCTGGTCACTGTTCCCTCAGTGGCCACCTACATGTAAGAGGAATAACCTGCACGGTACTGATTGAAATACCACTTGTCCATTTCAATTCAACAATTATTTGTTGAACCCCCTTCTGTGTGCCCAGCTCTGAGCCAGGCACTGGGGAGACACTGGAGAGCAGCACAGATCTAGATCTTCTTACAGGTCATGGGGGGTGATGTGGAGGATGCAGACAGCAGACAGGGATCTCAGTGTGATGAGTGTCACAAAATGAGGAGGGAGGGGGTATTCTGGGAGCGCATGGTGGAGCAGTCAGTCCCCCCCTTCTCCTGGGCCAGGGACAGTCTCCCTCAGGAAGTGACACACAGGTCCCCTAGGGTGGACCTGGTGGGGAGCCAGCCCCTCTGCATTGCAAGTGTGTGAGTGAGTGAGTAGACAAGCTTTACTGATCAAGGGTCCCCAGAGAAGAGGGCTCTTCCAGCAATGTGAAATCACCCTGCTTCTGGCCACTGGCTTCCAGGACATCTTGTCCTTGGGGCCAAAAGCCTCCATGACTTCCCTGTGACGATGTCCAAGACCTCAGAGCCCACTGAGCACCACTTCCTGGATGCATCATGGGTGGCTTGGGTAGAGCAGCAGTTGTTTAACTGTGACTCTTATCCTCTAAACATCCCAGACATCTGGCAGGGGAAGAATCACAGGTGTGGGTGGGAGGGAAAGCAGGGAGATGGAGTGTGGTATGGGTAGAGCCAGAGGAAAGAACAGGGATTAGAAAGGGGAGCCCCCTCCGTGCAGCTGTAGTCTGTGATGACGCTGCAGACCCGGGAGTCCTTGCTGATGAGCTGGCAGGATGGCATGGATCAGTCAGGGTCCCAGGAGGAAGCAGACAACACCCTAGAGATGGGAGAGTTGAAGAGCATTCAATAAACAGACTATTGTCAAAGGTCTGGGAGGGAACCTGGACCAAAGGCAGCAGCCCGTCCCACTGCTGGGCCCAACCTACAGGAGCTCCAGAGCTGAGAGGACCACCTGGCAGGAGCTCTGGCTTTTGAGTGATGCACCCAGGCTTGGCTGCCCCAAAGGAGGTGCCGGTGCCCTGACCTCACTCACCTCTCTGCCTCCCTTAAGCTGCTGGTCCTTCCCAGTGGTCAAGGCAGAGGGTAAGGGCATCCATGGGTACAGTCCTCACAGGTCAACCTCCCAGGGAACAGAGCATGGTGGAGAAGTTGGAGGGTAGACTGGAAGTAGGAAGAGACCCAATCTGACTCCACCCTTTCCTGCTAGGACGCTAGATAGACCACCCAACCTTTCTGAGCCTTAGTTCCCTTCTCTGCAAGAGAGGTGGTGAGAGGGCTTATGTTTCAGTTGTTCAACTTTGAAATGTATTCAAGGGTCCCAGCCTGCAGCCTGACACACACAGAATGGTTGTCAGCATTTGGTGTCTAAAAGTAATGAGAACACAGAATTGGGGCCACTGAGAAGCTAGACCCCAGCCCCCAAAGCCCTGGACATCAGAACATGAGAGGCTGGCTCAACATGTCTCAGACTCCTCACCAGGGCTAGAACCCGAAACCCTCTATCCACACATGCACTCACATCCCCAGCCTACAGCCGTGGGAGGGAGAGTGCTCGGCCTCTCAGCCCCTCTGAGTGGCAGCAGCATGTGTCAGTATGGAGCCCAGGGTCTGCCTTCAGGGAGTATGTGAGGTGGTTGGAAGGGCAGACACCTAGCTGGACTGGCAGCCCAGTTCTGCCTAGATTCAAGGCCCAGCTGAGGGAAATGTAGCAATGTCCAGCGCACCTCCCACAGTGTGAGACCCTGCCATGCACTCTGGACAGCAGCATTTAGGTGAGAGGGAGCTCATGGCCCCCCAGGACACCCAGGGCAGCGAGGCAGCCCCAATTATTAGAAAGCACCTTACCCCTGGATGCCTGTGGGCCCGGCTTCCAGGGCCAGGCCCACCTTATGTCATCTGGGCCATAACATTCTCCTCCAGTGCCCATAACAAAGGTCCACAGACCTCTGCCCTTTATTTCTTTATCACCCACATCACAAGTTCACAGGAAGAGGGTTTTCAAAGCATCAGAGTCAAGACTGCACTGCGCTGCACTGCGGTCAATGTTTTACCAAGAAAGGAAACCAAATGGATCAAAGAACTGCAGGTGCAGCAGATTAAAGGCTGCTTGTGACCTGTGCTGGGAAGGGGGCCAAGAGGAGGGTGTGAATGCCTGGGTGGGGGCACCCTCTTTCATTGCTTTTCCAGCTCTCCAGGTCAGAGGCAGGGGAAGGGGCAGAGAAGTGAAGCCCATGGGGGTGGGAAGACTCAAAATATTTGAGGGATGAACCGTCTGGAGGCTCATCTCTCACCAGTGCCCAGTGCAAAAGGAGGGTCCAGCACAGAGGGCCAGGGCTTGGTAGGAGGCCTGCAGGGAGCACCTGCCCTGCAGGGGCCAGCTCTTCATCCTGCCCCACTCCTCTGCCCAAGGAGGCCTCAGGAGCTCATAGTAAACCTGCCCAGCCTCCCTCTCCCCAACATTGACAAAGCCCTTAGAGCCCTAGAAGACCTCGGTGCCCCCACCTGCACGAGGCAAAGGGCTGCTGACTATTCTCCTCTCTCAGCTTCCCAACACTGAAATCCCACCTCCATGCTGGATCTGTAAATTGCACTTTTGTAAACAACAGTTGTCTCTCTTGCTTAGGTGCAACCTAGAGCTTAAAACCGGAAACCTGCAGTCCCCTGCCGCCTTTGAGATGATGATTAAATTTATCAAGCTGCTTGTAAAATGGTTCTCTATTGCACTCCATGTAGGCTATATTTCCTTTTCCTTCATTTTTCTGGTTTCTTTCCAAATTATGTTATCTTGTTATAGTGAATGAATCCCTTTTTAAGAAATTTTTTCTTGTGAAATGTTTCAAATATTCAGAGAAACATAGGGATTAGGTAACAAACACCCTGTACCGCCAACCAGCTTGTCGATTCTTCACTAGCTGCCACGTTTGCTTCAATTTCTTTTCCTTTGTTTGTTTGTTTTTTTATTGTGGCAAAATAAACTAACATAAAACTTACCATGTTCAGGTGGTGCCTGTGGCTCAAAGGAGTAGGGCACTGGCCCCATATGCCAGAGGTGGTGGGTTCAAACCCAGCCTTGCAAAAACAAAAACAAAAACTTACCATGTTCATCATTCAATTTCTTTTTGAAACATCACATTACAAATATGGTTAAAGGGTCACGTAACCTCTCTCTCTCTTCGCTCCTTCCTTATAAGTAATCACTGTTCTGAATTTGATTCTCCTATCAAAGTGATTACAGCCCATTCAGTGGAGAAGGGCATAAAGCAAAATGTAAAAATCCTTCTGCTGCCCCAGTCTTAAATTCTCTCTCCTGAAGAAGCCACTGTTAAAACTTTCTGCAAATCTTCCTAGGGATCTTTTTGTACATATGAATTATGTCCACTTGTTTTGCTTTTTGCTTTTTTTTTTTTTTTTTTTTTAACAAATGATGTCTCTTACACTGTCACCCAGGTAGCACAATCATAGCTCACCTAAACCTTAAACACCTAGGCTCAAGCCATCCTCCCCCACTCAGCCACTCAGTAGCTGGGACTCCAGGTGTGTGCCCCTATATATGGCTAATTTTTAAATTTTTTTTTTATGGAGATGGAGTCTTATTGAGTTACCCAGGTTGGTATGGAACTCCTGGCCTCAAGCAATCCTCCTGCCTTGGCCTCTGGAGTAGTCGAAGTCATAGGTCATGCCCTGCTGTTTTCTTTCTTAACACAAGTAGAATTATACTAGCCACATTGTTATCCTTTTATTTCCAGTTTCTAAGACATTTCTCCATGTGAATACTATCAAATCTACCCTACTCTTCCTAAGGGCTCCGTGGGAGTCTACTTTATTTAATGTTTCCATGGTTGGGCATTTAGATGGTTTCCAGTTACTGTGCTATTCTAGACAAGCCTACATCGAACAGTGATGGAACTCACCGAACTCACTTGGGAGTTTACTGTGTATTTGTAGAATACATACCTGTAGAGGAGTTTCTGGGTAAAAAGGTATTGAACATTTGACATCTCAAAAACTGTTATTGCCAAATCTTCCCTCTAAAAGTGATCAACTTGAACACCTATCAACAAATGTCTGGGAGCTCCTCTCTCCCCACATCCTCAATAACACTTCTTTTCATACCATTATTGGCATTTTGTTTTATCTTCTTTGAACTCTCTGTGCCTGTGCTTTTCCCCTAACATTTTAGGTATTTATTTTTTACATGTGACTCTTTGATTCATCTGGAACTAATTCTGGATGCAGAGAGAGGCATTCTTTTCAATTAACATTTATTGATGCTTCCTACTCTGTACCTTATTAAATTAAGTAGCAAGAAGGGGTTGAGGGGAACAGATTTCTCTCTACTCCTAACAGGCCAGAGGCTACCTGATTTTGCCTCCCCACTTAGAACTAGCCCACCTGAGGCTGGAGGTTAAGAAGTGGATCATCGTCTCTGCTCACTGTGTCTTTGTAATGGATGGGCTGATGCTCTGTGAACATTCAGTCAGTGGTTCAACAAACACATAGCAGTGCACGTTGTCACTGGGATGCTGGTTTTTCCCCAAGGAGAAGAGTATTATATGTGTGGGAGAGGGAGACACACAGATATTTGGTGGCCAGAGGAGTGACTATGGCAGATTGCTAACACTCCATGGAAATCCATTCTCCCTTCTTCCCTTGTGATGGAGCTGAAGCTGGGCATGACTGTCTAGCTAGAGCCAGCACTTTCCAGTCCTGTGCGTTTAGATGAGGGCTATGACTACATTCTCACAGGTGGAATGTGAGTGAAACTGGCATTGGCATGTGCCCCTCTGGGGTATCGTGGTTTTAAATGTAACTATATATTCTTTGATTCTCATCTCATCAAGAGGTGGAAATCTATGACTCCTGCACTTGAACTTGGATAGTCTTTAGCCCAAGTACTGTGGTGAGTTATGTGACTTCTGAGGCTAGAAAGATAGACAGCTTTCACCTTGTTCTCTGGGCTCACTTGCTCCTGGAGCCCTGGACCACCATAAAAGAAGCCCAGCCCCACTATGCCACCATGGTGGAGAGGCCACATGTACAGGCTCAGCCAAGCCTAGTCTTCCAGTAAAGTGACAGGTGAGTGAGTTGCCTCCAGACAGTTTAGGCCCTGGGCATTTGACTGGTTCCCCCACCATGCCTACACACTGCAGAGCAGAGAGACGAGCCATCCTCCCTGTGTTCTGTCCAAATCCCCCAGAATCCCTTACAGACCCACAGAATCTGTGAAGATAATGCACTGGCTGATGTTTTATAGCATTACATTTTGGGGTGGCTCATTATTCACTAATAGGTACCTGGAACCAAACCAAAACCCAGGAAAACTGTTCTCTTCCTGCTGGTTCCAACGCAGATGTGGCAGTGACACAGTCTCTACTTCTAGGGATGACAGCCCATGGCACAGAGGGACCTGGGTCCCTAAAACACTACATGTGGTACTGCTGCTTGCCAATGTGGAACACTTACTTCTGAGAGTTATAAATAAATATCTTTATTCCTTAAGCCAAGCCAACAAAACAAAGATATGGCAGGGAACAAAACAAATGTGACCCCTGCCCTCTGTGAGATTATTAGGTCTTTGGCTGGGGAGGAAGGTGTGTGTGTGTGGGGGGGGCAGAACATAACAGATGAAACATAAACAATCCCCAGCTGGCTATTGAATGACAAATGTGATCAGTTCTAAACAGAGATACACAAAGAGCTATAAAAGCAGTTCACAGAGGCTCTGACCCAGGTTGGGAGGACATTGAAGGTAACCCTGAAGAAGTAATGTTTGCTCTGAGACCAGAAGGGTGAGTAAAAATTAAGTAGATTGAGAGAGAGGGAGGAGGGGAAGAAAGTTCTGGCACCAGAAATGGGTGGAGCATTTACAAAGGCTCTGAGTCAAGAAGGAGATAGTGAGTTTGAGAAACTGAAGAAAAAAAAAACACAGTGAGGGGCCTTAGGTCAGGCTGTGGATTTCACTCACATATGATCTCTAAGAAATGAGGATTCAAGGGCCAGATCCCAGGGCCCATTCTAAGAAGAGACTGAGCAAGGAGGTAGATTGGATCAGAAAGGCCTCTGGAAGCTGTGAGGGTAACAACATAGGGACCAGGAGACACCAAGAGGCCAAGGGAGGGGTGGACTGTGGAGAAGGAAGTGATTAAGTTTGAGGAATATTTGGGAGGTGATCTCCCCAAAATAAGATTTTTGGAGAAAGCGAAACTGGTTGAAGGAGAGAAAAGTCATGGATGAAACACCAGTGGGATGATGTCCAATCTATGAGTAAATTATAATGTCGTGGCTGGAGGAAACCTAGACACGGTCAAATTCAAAGGCAGCTTGGACAGAAGGTAGAAAAGGATTGGATTTGTTGGTGGGTGCCTTTGAGCATGTAACCTTTCATGTCTTTGCCTACTCTATGGAAATAATCACAGTTCCATCCACTATTTTAGGCATAAGAACAATGGTTGCATTCATTCACCCAATAACACTTATTGAGGGGCACCTACAATCTACAACATAAAAGATTTATATCTAAAATACATGGCACATTAGTGACATGTGCTAAGGAGAAAAAGTGGAGGAAGAAGCTGGAAGGGAGGGTAAATTTTAGGTAGAATGTTCAAGGTATGTACTCATGAGTAGGGCAGATCCAGGTTCTTCAGAAACAGGTTTCTGCAGTTGGAGAAGATGCTCCTTTAGAAAAAGAATATTTAAAGTTTTGCAAATTTTACAAAGATATGTGACCATCTGAATAGATTTCTAGGGCCTTGGAAGAGGTCTGCATAAGGGAGAGGCCGTGAGGGGAAGTGAGGGGAAGACTCTCAAAAGTCTCTCGGTATATCCACCCTATGCTCAGAGAGTGACGAGCTGTGGGAAGGGGAGGTGTGGAGCTGCGGGTGTCATAACGAGAACCTGTTTTCTGTGACTTACAGCAAGTCATCCAATCACACTGACCCTCAATTTCCTGATCTGTGAACAGGGACAACAAAGCTGCATCTTTGCAGCATTTTTAAGGAGTAAATAAGGACATAGTAAACTGCTCAGCTCACAGTAATAAGTGGTAGCTATTTTTTTAAATTTTCATTCCTGTTCTATGCAGATAGAGAACTACCATCTTGGCCTCTGGAAAGGACCACACTATGTGGCCTCTGACCTGCACAATGGGTCTGTGGCAGTGACCTTCATGTGCTCCACTCTGAAGCAGAGTCTCAGAGGGCCTAAGCATACAGTGAAGACCCAGCTGCCCCAAAAGGCATGGATGTTTGAACAGAACAAGCAGAAGGAGCAAAGGTGGTGGACTGGCAGGCCTGGATTTGAATCCTCCCTCTGCCAACTGAGAGGGCATAGCGGCTGCGTCCTCACCTGTAGCCTGGGGACAGTTCAAATGCTGCTTCATAGGGGGTTGTGCAGACACAATGAAGGAAGTGCCAGGCACATACCCAGGGTGAGGCAAATGCTCTGCCCTCCCCCAGGGTCTGTGATGCCTAGAGCACTTGGTGACTCCAAAAGTCCTCTTGGGGCCCAGGGTATAGTACAGCTGCCAGGCTAAATGCTCACAGGCAAATAACAAAGCAAGTTTGACCCACTGTGGGTGCCCCTGACGTTCAATGACCTAAAACAATTAAACCCATAATCAGAGAGTACTCGGACTTGGCTGCTGTGGGTTTGTTTGCCCACGAGTCACAATCATCTTGCTGGGATTATACATTGGCTGTTAGCCCTCAAAGTGCTGTTGCTAAGAGATTATGAACCAAATGATGTTTCCAAAAAAATAACCACTACAGGGTGTTCCGGGAGAGAGCCATAATAACAGCCCAAACATAACAGACCTGCTGTTATTGATAAACCCTTATAAAGAGTTGAGGAATGGAGTAACGAGATAGCCAAGCCATACACACCCTATGGAAATTATTGGACTGTCAAGGTTTCAAGTATAATAAAACAGACTCTGTGATAAAACTATAATGAGCATAGTATAATGGTCTTCATGATTCCAAAGGCTCTTCAATCAACCACGATGTATCTGCTGGGGGTCTAGCTGGGGGTCTATTATTTTGTGTAGATTTACGACCATCTGCGGCATTTGGTTGCAGGCAGTGACTAACATGGCTGTAACCAGCCCTACTTGGCAGAGTGCCTGTTTGTGATAATTAAGTGATTTAACATAGCCATTCGCAGCCACCTCCATTATTGCTCTGTTGCTGAGGCAACAAGGACCATAAACTAACAGAAGCCAGGTTAAAGGAGGATAGGAGTCAGCAAACAGGGCACTTGCAGGAAACTGGCTGTCATCTGGCACCTAGAGCAGATCTGCCCGGGGATTTTCCTGGGAAGATGCTGCCATTCTGCTCTGTATCCTCCCTGGATCAGCCCTGAGTGATCTCTGTCAGGCCCATAGATTAGCAGCTGTCCCATAATCTGTTATGAAAGGAATCCTGATCCGTGCAGACTCTCTCCAGACCTGGGAGCCCAGCAATGCGATGTCAGCCCTGACACTCCCTTCCCATCCCCCTCTGTGACCTCCTCCCTCTCAACTGCCACCATCCCCCTCTGCCTTCTATCTGGCCTGGCCCCTGACTGCAGGGCACCAAGGTCTCCATTTCATCTCACCTGAGCAGGTAATGTAGAGCTAGTCATTGTATTCTTCTCTCCCATTTTACATGTGAGGGAACCAAAACCCAGGGAGACAAAGGAAGTATCAAAGTCACATAGCCAGTAAGTTAAGAAACAGACTCCTGTCCTCTTGGCCCAAATCCCAGGATCTTCACTGCTCACCAGACCCAAGCGGCCTGTGATGCACTGCATAGAAATCCTCCTAGAAAGGGGTCAGGATTTCCACGGGCCAACCCGGATGGCCCTCGATCACGGCACCCCAGGGAGGAGGTAGAGCCACCCTGTCCTTTTTCCTTCCTCCCAGAGGTGCAGGACCAAGGGGAGCATTTAAGAGCCCAGACTTGGAAGCTTGTTCTGCTACTCATGACCAGGGTGACCTTGGGCAAGCCATACACCCTTCTGCAAGGCCATTTCCTTTTTAGAAAAGGAGGGCAATGCTAGTACCTACCTATCTTATAAGGCTGCTATGAGGAATGCTAGATTAAACAGTTAACAGTTTTTAGGGGGATGTCTGGGAAGCAATGAGGGCCAGCAGCAGTTGCCCAACTCTGACCTAGGTCACTCTTTTCACCACCACAGTCATCATCCACTTCTACTCGGGGTGCAAGTGCACAGGAGGCTGGCAGCAATTGCCAACGACGGGCCTGTGCCATGGGTGTCTCTGGTGACAAAGACACATTTCCCAGGATTCCTGAAATCCTTCATTCTTGGGAAGCTGGGCTGGAAGAAGCAGCTCTGTGGGTTCCGGGCCTGTCTAAACACATGTGCTTCCAATTGGCTTCCCTGGGCTGGAATTCCCCAGGGCCCAGCCCAGGCCAGCTTGTCTGCTGCCCCATGCCCCCATCATGCTGGGCTTCTGCCCTGGCAGGCCTGGGGGCCCTGAAGGCTGACTGCTTCCCCCTCACCACTTATCAATCCCAGCCCCAGGCCCTCTCCCAACTCCGTCTGAAAGATGGTGGAGGAGACCAGTCTTTGCCACTCTGAGAATAGCATCTCAGGAGGGCTGAAGGGAGGGGAAGAGGTGTGGGAGGGTGGAGATGAGCCTGAGGCAGAGGGGTCATTAATTCTCCAGCCCTGCCACTTGGCACCAGCCCCCAGAGCAACGGCTCCAGTTATCCTGTGGGGCCAGGACACTGTTTCTGTCGAGTCATCCTTTCTTGCCCAGAAGGATCCTGGCCCAAAGCCACATTCCTGGTGGGGTCTAAGTGCCACAGAGTAGGAAGCTTCCTTTCTCACTAGCCCTAGCAGTCCAGCCCTGCAGACAGGCCGGTCTCTCAGCAGCCTCTGCTGGCAGCAAACTTTGTCCTCCCAGTTTGTCTGCCTCCCCCCAGGTGGTCCCTCCACCTTAGATCCTGGGCTCCCATGGTAAGCTGAAATCACTCTTCTGCAAGGGAAGGAATTAGAGATGCTAGCGTTCCAGTGGAGGGAAGGAAGGAGAAGCTGGGCCTAAGAGGAGGCCAGAGGGAGATTAAGAAACTATTTAAAATTCCTGCCTGCTTACTTGGGGCCCTCCTACCAGTGGGGGTCCAGCCATCTCACTGGGAAGGAGTCTATTGACCCTGGACAGGTCTGGAGTTACGGATTCTAACACCTCTTTGTTAGAATCTGTTAGAATTTGTTGTAGGAAATGCCAGTGTCTCCAGATAAGCCAGCCAGCACACTTTCTGCAGAGTTCATGTTTCAGGAACATGTTTCAAGTATCTGCTATGTGCTTAGCACTGCACTGGCCACAGGCCTTACAGCAGGGGACAGGTGGGCATTCCTCCCACCCTGCCTCTACTCATGCTCTCATCTCCAACTACCTAGTTTCAAATCTTGGCTCCTTACTTCTAGTTTTGTGACCTTAAACAAATTGCTTTTCTTCTCTGGACCTCCATTGCTTCATCTGTAAAATGGGACTAGCTAATACCTACTTTACTGGGATGTTAAGTGGTAAATGAGTGAATAGATATAAAATGCTTAGAATGGGTTTCTGGCACAAGGAGCTCATTGCATGTATGTGTACTGGACTCTGTGCCATGGCTCAGGCTGTCCTTTCTCTGGAATGCGTTTTCTGCCTTCTGAAACCTGTAAGTCCAGTCTCTGAGCAGGGTTTTGAGATGGGAAGCTTGACTAAAGGCAGGCCCAAAGTCAGACACCCCTAGGGCCACCAACCCTGGCAGGGTGTTTTCCTGATTGCCAAGGGCTTTACAATAGCCCTGTGAGGGGAGGGGATCCAGGGAGATAAGGTACCTGCCAACATTGCATTCTAACATTCTCTAGTGTTAGATCCAAGAGTGATCTTCTGACTGGAGGTAGCACTGTCCTTGGCCCCAAGAAATCTTTAAACACCCTGAGGCCACCACTAGGGCCTCAGAAGCTAACCCAAAGGCTCAGCACCTAGAGGATGGGGCCTTCTTGGCCCTTCAGAGGCTGTGGAGTCAGTTGCTCTTATCAGAGCAGACAGGACCCACAGAGGCACAGAATAGGGGCACTGGCCTGGCAGAGCCAGAGGAGGGCCCTGCAGGAAGAGCTCAGCCCCGGAAACTCTGAGCAATGCTGGCAGACCACAGGGCCCCCAGGCTTCCTGCGCTATCCACACAGGCTGCCCTGTCAACGTCAACGGGTTTGTGAAACCCTGCCGGGCGGGCAATGGAAACTCAAGGGGCCCCAGGGTTCACTGGCTGTGGTCGCCCTGTTCCTTTGCAGCCCAGGAGAAGGTGGCTTTCTAAAAACTGCTGTCCGGGCTGTAATGGCATCCAGCTGCTTCAAGAGACAGCCTCTGATGGAGGCCCCACCATTTCTTCAGTCCTCGGGACCCCAGAGCTCCTCGCCACAGGCCCATATCTCCTTGGGTCCCCAGATACTCAGGGAACCCCCAGACACAGCAATAGGGTGAGATCTGGGGTTGAAGGACTTAGGAGGGAGAGATACATGGGTTATAAGTCAGATAGCCTTGCTGGCTGTGTGACTTTAGGAAAATTAGTTAACCTTTCTATGCCTCAGTTTCCCTATCTGTAAAATGGTGACAAAAAACACCTACCTTATGAAAATTTAAACACATATAATGTATATAGGAGATTTGACAGCTGGCACATGGTGAGCTGTTATGTCAGTAAGCACTACAAGTGGCAACAGAACTTGGAGGTACGAATACTATTGCATTTCTGGGATTTTGTAATTTTAATGAAAACCCTCTAAACCCAATTTATTATGCTTAAAAGAAAAATATATTTTCCTCTTGAAACTTCCTCTCCCTTTGAATTGCCCAAGAACCTCCTGGTCTCATGTGCTCAAAAAGAGGGAGGTGGAAGGTCCAACTTCCGCACCTTAGCTGGGAGAACCGAACGACTGACCAGTTTCCACCAAGGTGCCTTGTGCTGACAATGACTGCCACAAGGTCAAGAGGAGGAAACTGGCCCTGAGCCTGACAGAGTACCGCACGGGCCACATCACTGAGGGTTATGACCTGCTCTGTCCTGCCCCCAGGGTTCCCATCTACCCCCACAGCTTGCACCTGCCCATATGTGACTACTTCCCTGATGCTGGATGGGCAGGAGTTTCTGAGTCCACCCCACAGATTGAAGCAGAGTGGAGTCCCTTTTTCTTCCCCAGGACCCACCCTGGGGTTAGGGATACATCTCTTTTCCAGATCCCAAAACACAAATGGCCTCATTATTCCTCTCTGTATGAAAGTCCCCAGAACACCTCTGCCGCCCCCAGGCCCCATCCTCCGTTGTGGCCTCAGTGCTGATTCACCTGCCCCGGGACTAAGGTAACTCACACAGAACAGAGAAAACAATGGTTTCGGTGACGCACCCTGCCACATTTTTTTCTCCTTCACATTAACTATACAGCAGAGAGAAGCCAAAGTCAAGGCTGGATTCAGCAGTGGAGGCTTTGCCTTTTCTCTCGATGCTCCAGGAGCACCAGATTTGAGCTCCCCCGGGAACGGGAATGAGAGGGTTGCAGAGCCTGAGCTCTCAGGCAGACGTGGCTTCATGAATGCTTGTTGACTGACTAACTGAGAGCAAAAGGATCTCTCTGAAGGGGTGGGGGTCAGGCAGAGGTGTTGGGCTGGGCCACAGAGGGGAAAATAGACTAGGGGAATGAGGCCAGTGAGGAGGCGCGTAGGAGTGGGGGCAGCAGAAAAAAGAGGATGCATCTCTTGGGTGGCCTCAGAGTAAAGCGGTGATTTTCAACTGGTATGCTGCGAAAATTTTTAAAGAGTGTTAATTAAATTATTTTTGAAAGAAATTCAAAGCATGGTTAAGTATATTCTCTTTTTTACTCTTGTTTTTTAATCAACATCATTTAAGTGTGCTGTGGAAGTTGAATTATAGCTTCAGGTGTCCCGTGAGATAAAAATGGTTAAAAAAAAAACACTGGAATAAGGACTAGTCAGGGAGGTGTCCTCTAGGACTGCTGAGGGACATAAGATAGTCTCTGGGAGCACCACAGAGACTGCTGGCTGCGCCAGTTAGGCAGTGGGGGTGGGGAGCATAAAAGCAGGGCAGAGTAGAGGCAGCCACCCCAGAAGGGAAGGGGTGTGGAAAGTGGTTCCTGGAGGTATTCAGAGGCAGCCATCACAGTCGTAACTCCCCTCTGTGAAGGGACCTGGGTAGGATCCAAACTAGTCTAACAGCAATCTCACTGTCAGTGACAATGTCCAGAGCTCAGGCTCCCAGCAGCTCCTCCCACACTGTCCGGGCCCATCTTGGTGCCCTATTCCGAGTTTCAGACCTCCAAGGACCTTTGAGACACTAGCACCTTGGAGATAAGCTGGACTCCCTGGGGACCAATGGGCACAGGGAGTACCTAAGAGGGACAGGAGCAACAATGAGGACCCTGCTGCAGAGGACCACAGGGGTCACACCTTTGAGGCCTGACAACCTGGGTCCAGATCCCAGGACTGCACCTCCCAGCTGTGTGATAAGGCGCCCTCTCTGAGCCTCAGCCATGCACTTCCCTAACACTGGGCCCCATGGAGCTAACGTGAGGATTAAGTGGGAGAAAGGAAAGCGCTTAGCACAGAACCTAGGCCATGGCAAGTGGGACAAGGCGGCCTCATGGGGCACTGTGCTGGTGCAGGTGTGCTGCCGACCAGGCAAGGGTCACAGAGACTTCTCCCAGCCTTGTGCCTTTCCAAGAACCTAGTTGGCATATCTCCCTCCCCCAGCCAGGGGACCAGGCCCAGTTGGAAGAGACTGGGCCCTGGCCCAGGAATACAGGAGGTTTCTCACTGTGGCAGGGAAATTGCTGGGTTGGAGGTGTGGGCAGCCACTGTGACCGTCTCTCTGCAGGACGGATGCGGCTTTGCTGACAGAGAGTCTGCGGGCTGGACATGCCAGCGGTGCAGGTCTGAGGTCAGCACTGGGGAGCCAGGCCCACCATGGCCTCGCCACTCTCCGCTGGGCCCCACCAGGGCAAGACATCTGCTTTCAATTAGCTGCCCTTCTGCCTAGGGGGTGGGAGGTGGGGCTGAGACCTCCCCCAGGCCCATCTTCTCACCACACACAATGGACACTGAAGGCAAAGAAGACAGAGAGAAGCTCCAGGGACCCAGGTCAGGGAGCAAAGTACTGGAGACAGAGGTTTTTGTTAGTAAGTCATGTAACTGAATCCTCCAACAGCTCCCTTTTGCAAGGCCATGCCCAGTCTGGCCAGTCAGCCTCCAGCCTCCCCCAGCTCAGGCTGCCCTGTCACAAGCCTTTGGCTTGTTCTCCAGTTTGGTGCTGGATACACACACCCTGGGGACCCCTTCCCTGCCCTGTGTAGGCCAACTCCCCATCCTTCAGCTGAAACCCATCCACTTCCTGAGGAAGGCTGGCAGACCCCCAAATCAGTCCCGGTTACACAGTCCTGTCGGACACAGTTCAGTTGTGCTTATGTATTTCTCTGAGTGGCTTTTTAAGACCTCCTGCTCTAGATTGTCAGTCCTGTGCAGCTGGCTAGGAACTGCCTGTCCTCAGAACTATATCCTTCAAATCCAGAAGGCCTCCTATGGAGTATGTGCTCAGAAAAATACTTGAATGAATGAATGGCTCAAGCCTCATCATTTTTCTGGCAGTTACCCTCTATAATCCTCAATTGTTTGATCTCCACTAGATCTCTGTAAGATAGTCAGAGTTTATGGCCATTTTATTATTCTTGAGTCAAAGTCAGTGAGTTAATGGACCCTGGTTCCTAACCAACACTCATTCACAACATTGGAAGGAGAAGGAGGCATAGATTGGGAGAAAAGAGGCATGTGCCACGGAGTCAGAGGCCAGAGAGAGGGGCTGGATGAGGGGCCAGCAGAGGGTGAGGATGGGCAAGGTAGGGCCATGTGCCAGCAGCCAGGTGCTGTCACAATACTGTATCAGTCACCCTGGAAATACCCATATCCTGGAGAAAACCTCAGCAGATACTCACACAAGAAGAAAAAGGAGGAGAAGGAACGGTCACCTCCACCACAACATCAAGCCGGGCTCCCCAAGCTCAAGCGCAGCACCCCTCATCCATGAAGGAAGGGGGCTTTGTAGCCAACCACCCTAGGGTCAGACCAATGTGCTGTTACTGGAGGTTGTGCAATCTCAATTTGTTCAATTTTCTGAGCCTCAATCTCCTTATCTGTAAAATAGAACCATCATGGGGCTGACTTAATGGGCTGCGGTGAGGCTTCCATGAGAGCATGCAGGTTTAGTGCCTAGTACTAAGGCACTAAGCATTGGGTCTCTACCCTCCCATGGCTACCCTCAAAGGCTAATGGAGACCATTGTCTGGGCATTGGTGGTATTGCCATTGGTGGAGGACAGGGCTTTTTCCCCTCTCTCTGGTATGCCTTGAGGACAAGGCCCCTTGTATCCCCCGTGGCTCCTGGATTAGCACAGACCTGGGCTGGTGCTCAGTTAGATGCATGAACACATGATCTAGTGCCAAAGCTGATTTCCTGCTGATGACCACACCAGGAAAGCTGAGGAGAGGATGCCTCCTCTTCTGCCACACCCAGGAGCTAAGGGACAAGTGTGCAGAGGATAAGAGGAAGGAGTGTGACTGGAGTAGGGGAAAAACCCAGAAAACAGGCTGTGCTGGGGTAGGAGTCTCCTAAGAGAGCAGGTTTGGCCAGGACCATGAAGAGTGGCCTCAGATCCTGCAGAGAAAGAACAGGTGCCCGGGGAAGGCACGCTGGGGGTGGGGAAAGTAAGGCTGGGCCTCCCATAATAGCACCTGCTGTGTGCCAGGCACTGTTTCCAAACTTCTCAGATGACATACCACACCAGTTCTGCCCTCCCGCCCAGGACAATAGCTAGAGCTGTGGGGACAACAAGGCCCACCCCGCTCAGGGCCACTCTTCCTGCACCAGCATCTTCACTCCCTCTCCTCTCACCTTGTCCCTGCAGACAGCTGGGTTTGGGACCCAGACTCCTCAGCCAGATGGCCCAGGTCTTGGTGATGTGATCTTTAAGATAAGTAGCTCCATTTTGTCTAACCCACTGTCCTTGTCCCCGGGGTTCTGGTTACATTGTGTCACATCTAATTCTACAGCTGCCCGTGTTCTTTCACACCTCTCAGGGCTGCAGCCTGAAGGTGCCTGTCCCCACTCTGGGGACCATGCTGATGCCCATCTGCTCTTCGGTGCAGGCTGCCTGGTAGCAGAGCCTGCTGCTGCCCCAGTCCCAGCAGGGAGGACAAGCAGTCCCTCTCTGGGCACCAGGCTGTCCAAGCATGGTCACACTGGGGCTGTGGACTCAGGCTGTGAAAATCACATTCTCACTTTATCGCTCTACCCAGCTGAAAGCCAGTCTCTGGACCTAGCTCAATATAGTCTTTGAAAAAATGAATTGGCTCGGCGCCTGTGGCTCAATAGGCTAAGGCGCCAGCCATGTACACCTAAGGTGGCGTACACCTAAGGTGGCGGGTTCCAATCCCCAGCCCGGGCCCTCCAAACAACAATGATGGCTGCAACCAAAAAAATGGCCGGGCATTGTGCCGGCGCCTGTGGTCCCAGCTGCTTGGGAGGCGGAAGCAGGAGACTCGCTTGAGCCCAGGAGTTGGAGGTTGCTATGAGCTGTGATGCCATGGCACTCTACCCAGGGGGATAGCTTGAGGCTCTGTCTCAAAAAAAAAAAAGAAAAAATGAATTAAACAAAACAAAGCCCTTGATTTTACGGATGTCAGGGGCATAAAAAAAAAAAATCACTAAAGTAGCACCAAAGAAACTAAGAAGACTTTGTTTTACGGCCCCATCAAGCCCCCCCGCCCCCCAAACACACACACACTGTCCTGGCAGTTTCAAGCCCCAATTGGGCCAGTTCTAGAAAAATGAGAAAATGGGACAGCTGTTATTTTGGAAGGCACAAATACACACCTGCCCCCCACCCATGAAGTCAGCCCCCACCCTCTACCCCATCCCATGTTAACTACCATGAAATACCTCCTCTCTCTCTAGGGGGAGGCCCACTCCTCCTCTGCACTCCAAGCCTTCCTGACCTTTCTCCCAGCAACCACCCTGAGTTCTCACTCTAAGCCCACTCCTGGAACCTGCTAAACTGACTGGGGAGTCAGATAGCTCAGGCCAGAGTGGGTGATAGAGACTAGTCATCAAACTTCAGGGCTAAAAGGGGTTTCAAAACCTGAGCATTTTCTGATGGGAGAAAATCACTTAGAGACATACCCAGAGGAGCTAGTGGGCAGGGCCTGGCTAGCCAGGGAGTAGGGGAAAGGGCCACTCAGAACAGGAGAGCAGAGGGACTGAGCCACAGTGGGCCCTGGGTCCATGCAGGCAACTTGCACACCTGGTGGGACTCGATCCTCACACAGTCTGAGCAGGTGGGGCACTGCCAGGGCCCCATTCACAGAGTGGGACTGGCCCACAGAGGCAGCTCCTGTGGGGGGAGGAGGGCTGGTCTGCCCTGAATCAGCCTGGCTCCTGAGCCACACTCTAATCATTGCAGGTAACTCACTTGCCACTGAGGCACATTTCCAGGAGACAGACCCAGGCCTTCTTGCCTTGGCTCCAACCACTTCCCAGCCTCAAGTCCCATACCTGGGCAGAGAGCTGCACCCCAGGGCAGAGAGCAGAGCCAGGCCCTAAAGCCCTCTAAGCCAGCCCTGGAAGGCTGGATGTCACTGATGGAAGAGGCAAGGTTTCTACCACCTCGAGCCAGGATCAACTTCCCCTTTCCCCAGAGGTGGGCATCCTGGGTTCAGTAGAGGTACTAGTCCCCCGCAGGACATCTGGCCGCAGTGCTGGGAGTTCCAGGAGTGCCAGCTTGGACTTCTTGTTGACTTCCTTAGACTCTACCTCCTGCCAACCCCATTAATCACCTTCACTTGCCAATCCCCCAGGAATGTGGGAGTCTCTTAAAAGTCAGCCCTGGGTTAAAAAAACAATCAAACTTGGAAGCTTCCTTAAGGCTGGTGCAAAGGCTCAGGCAGGTCAGTTATCAAAGGAGTTTCTCTCCTCCGCTCCTCCACTCCCCACATTTGAACACCCAGAGCTGCCCCCTTACCTCCCCCTACACACACATATCTCAGAACTAGGAGAGAACGATGACACCCAAGTGAAACTGCCTTTAGATTGAAGTTTGAAAACCACCTCCTTTTCCAGGGCATCCTCTCCCCACCTACTCTACCCCACTACTCTACCCCCTCAGCTCCTCTTTTAAGACAGAAAGGCTGAGTTTAGTGTCCAGCACCTGACTCCCAACCTGGAGCTCTGCAAATGACCTCCCAACCTGCCCTGGGGCTACACTCACCCTCAGAGGAATAGGATGAGGCTCGGGGAACATTTATCCAAGTAGGTAGTGAAGCTACAGGATGGGCCGGAGTGGGCGGGCCAGCTGAGAGGCTCTCCGGGTGAGCCTTTTCTGCTCCTACTCCTTACTGCCCTCCTCAGCCCCCAGTAAAATCCCACTGGGCCTGGCCTAGGGCAGGTTCGGTCCTGCCTCAGGGACCTTGTGCTGAAGGGAAGAAGGACCCACACCCCAATAGCACCTATAAACAAAGGGGAAAGTATGCAAACACTCAACCCACTCACCAGGACAGAAGAATCCACAGCTGGACAGAGGGGTGCCACAGGTGCAGACCACACTGGAGGGCTGGAGTGAGCTGTGCTGGCCAAACCTCCCACCCTAGGGCCCCAGGCCTCTAAAGTTCCTCAAGCCACTTAAAATAGTTCAAAAAGCCAATAGATATCCTACACTTAGCTATGGTGAGGTTTCTGGGATTAACAAGAATTCCAACACTTTGCTTTTGGCTAGAATTACATCAACTCAATGCAGAAACATTGGCCATCTGTGCAGATAAACATTTTGAGGATAAGTATCCTTGGATCAGATGGAGAAAATGGAAAAAAGAAGTCATAACTTTACAACTGCTGTTCAGCAACGTTTTCCCAAACAAGGACTTTTTATTGAAGGAAAAAAAATGAATTTTAGATGTTTATTTCCTTAATACACAAAGAGCTCCTGCAAATCAATGAGAAAAATATTAGCCTTCCCCCCAAAACAGTCAAAGACCAACATCATGGGCTTCACAAAAAAAGAAGAAAAAACTTCAAATAGTCAACAAATATAGAAAGCTATGCTCAGCCTCACTCTTAGAGGCATCTAAAATTTTAAGACAAGATGTCATTTTTACCTATCAAATTAGCAAAGATTTAAAAGTTTGGTGACGTCAGTATTAGTGAAAATAGAAGGAAATGGGCATATGCATACACTACTGGTGAAACTGTAAATTGTTATGATATTTTTGAAAGGCAATTGGGAGCATATATTCAATTTTCAACACATACATTATTAGTCAGCTGCAATTAATCTACGAACATAGTCGTTCATAAATACAAATGATGTTTGCAAGAGAAAAACTAACATCCATCAAAAAAGAAACTGACCACTCACACCTTTACAATAAACTTTACAGTCATTATTGAAAAAAATGAGTAGTAGATCATTGTCTACTGACATGAAAATATGTCCAAGATCTGACCTTAAACCTACAGAAGCAGAACAGGCTGCAAACCAATATGGTTACAGTATGGTTCCATTTGCATGCATTTGTTTAAAAGTGCATAGAGTAAACTTGTAACTATATATGCTTGCCTATATGTAACATATTTTAGGAATCAATAAGAAATTGTTAAGAGTGGCTCCCTGGGGAATAGAGTGGGGCAGAATGCTTTTATTTTTGTATGACTTTCTTTGCTATTACATTACTTATTATAATTTTTAAACCTTTTAAATTTTTTTAAAATTGACACAATTCTACATATTCATGGGGACATAGTGATGTTTCAATGAATATAATGTATAGTGATCAGATCAGGGATATAATAGCATATCCATCGCATCAAACATTCATCATTTCTCTGTGTTAGAAACATTCAACAACCTCCTTCTAGCTACTAGAAACTATATAACACATCATTGTTAATTATAGTCATCCTTGGGCGCCCATAGCTCAGTGGTTACGGTGACAGCCACATGCTCTGGGGCTGGTGGGTTTGAACCTGGCCTGGGCCTGCTAAACAAATAATAGCCGGGTGTTATGGTGGGTGCCTGTAATCCCAGCTACTAGGGATATTGAGGCAAAAGAATCGCTTGAGCCCCAGAGTTGGAGGTTGCTGTGAGCTATGATAACACAGCACTCTATTGAAGGTGACAAAGTAAGATTCTGTCTCAATAAAAAAAAATTATAGTTATCCTACAGGCAGACAGAACACTAGAACTTATTTCTCCTATATAGCTGTAGTTATGTATCCTTTAATAAATTTTTCCCTATTTCCATCTTCCCCCTACCATTCCAGCCTTGAGTATTCTCTGTTCTCCTTTTTACTTCTATGAGATCAACTCTATATGAGTGAGAATATGCGATGTTTAACTTTCTGTTCCTGAATTCTTTTAGTTAATACGTCCTCTAGTTCCATCCACATTGCCTCAAATGACCAGACTTCATTCTTTCTGTATGGCTGAATGGTATTTTGTGGTGTATACATAGCACCTTTTAAAAAAAATCCATTTATCTGTTGTTTGACATCTAGGTTGATTCCATATCTTGGCTACTATGAATAGTGCTATACTAAATGTGGGAGTGCAGATTCTCTTTGATATAACGATGTCCTTTCCTGTGGATAATCTCCCAGCAGTGTGATTGATTACTGAATTATGTAATAATTCTATTTGTAGTTTTTTGAGGAACCTCCATACCGTTCTCCATAGTGGCTATACTAGTTTACATCCCCACCAAGAGTGTGTACGTAGTAAGAGTTCCCTTTTATCTGCATCCTCATCGTCATTGGTTATTTTTTGACTATTATTAAAATCATAGTCTTCCTCCTTGGAGTGAGATGATACCTCATTGTGGTTTTGATTTGCATTTTCCTGATGATTAGTGATTTTGAGCAATTTTTTAACTTCTTCAGCTGCAATGAGCAATTTTTATGTATGTCTTGCCCACTTACATGTCTTCTTTTGAGAAATGTCCATTCAGATCATTTTCCCATTTAACATCTGATTGTGGGGTTTTCGCTGTTGAGATGTTTGAGTTGCTTGTATATTCTAGATATTAGTCCCCTGTAGATGAACAGTTTGCAAATATTTTATCCCATTCTGTAGGCTGTCTTTCAGTCCATTATTTCTTTTGCTGTGTAGAAGCTTTTTAGTTTGATATAATCCTATTTGCTTATTCTTGCTTTTGTGGCCTATGCTTTTGGGGTCTTATTCATACAATCTTTTCTCAGACCAAATTCTTGAGGGTTTCTCTTATGTTTTATTCTAGTAGTTATATCATTTTGGGTCTTACATTTAATTCTTGATCCATTTAGAGTAGATTCTTATATAGGGTAAGAAGTAGCATCTAGTCTCATTCTTCTGCACATGGATATCCAGCTTTCCTGGCACCATTTATTAAAGAGAGTGTTCTAGGCATATCTGTCAAATATCAGGTGGCTATAAATATGTGGATTGATTTCTCGATTCTCTATTCTGTTCCATTGGTCCATATATCTGTTTTCACACCAATACTGTGCTGTTTTGGTTACTATAGCTCTGCAGTGTATTTTGAAGTTTGGAAGTAAGATACCTCCAGCCTTGTTATTTTTGCTCTAGATTGTTTTGGCTATTCTGGATCTTTTGTGGTTCTGTACAAATTTTACATACTTTTTTTTACTCATTTCTGTGAAAAATGTCAGTGTTTTGGTAGAGATTTGATTTGTAGATTGCTTTGGATAGTACTGTCATTGTAACACATGAATTCTGTTGATCCATGAACATGGGATGTCTTTCCATTTGTTTGTATCCTCTTCAAGTTCTTTCATCAGTGCTTTATAGCTTTCCTTGTAGAGGTCTTTCACCTAGATCGATTTTTTTTTTTTTTTTGAGACAGAGTCTCACTTTATTACCCTCGGTAGAGTACCATGGCGTCATAGCGCACAGCAACCTGCAAATCCTGGGCTTAGGCAATTGTCTTGCCTCAGCCTCCCGAGTAGCTGGGACTATAGGCACCCACCACAATACCTGGCTATTTTTTTGTTGCAGTTTGGCCAGGGCCAGGTTTGAACCTGCCATCCTCAGTTTATGGGGCCAGTGCCCTACCCACTGAGCCACAGGTGCCACCCCTAGATAGATTTTTTAAAAGAGATCCTTGGCAAGAAAAAGAGGTGATTAGAAACCTTATAAAAAACCTCAGCACTCATAGCACAGTAGTTACAGTACCGAGGTTGGTAGGTTCAAACCTGGCCAGGGCCAGCTAAACAACAACGACAACTGCAACAAAAAAATAGCCGGGCATTGTGGTGGGCACCTATAGTCCCAGCTACTTGGAAGGCCAAGCCAAGAGAATAGCTTAAGCCCAAGAGTTGGAGGTTTCCTTGAGCTGTGATGTCACAGCACTCTACTAAGGGCGAGTGAGATTCTGTCTCAAAAAAAGAAAACGAAAAGAAAGAAACCTTGTAAAAGAGACCCCAGAGAGCTATCTTGCCTTCCTCCATGTGAGGACACAGCAATAATATGCTAGACTTTCAAGCCTTTGGAATTGTGAGAAATAAATTTCTGTTGTTTAAAAGCTTCCCAGTCTATGCTATTTTGTTATAGCTGCCCAAACAGACTAACCAGAAACCACTGGAAGTTGTGGGGATCACTACACTAAAGTCCCCCGGGAAGTGGACCCAGAAGATACTTTGAAGAGGAAGGGAGCCCTGGAGGAGCAGGCAGCTCTTTCATCTGAAAAGGAGGTCCACAAAGGAAGGTCTGCCCTCTCAGCACCTCCATCCTATCCCAATAGAGGAGACAAAAAGAGACCAGGAAAGAAGCGGCCTTTAACTACCAGCACAAGCCTTGCCAGGTCAGGCTGACTTGCTCTGGGGGTTTGGCCCAGCCTCTCTTCCTTTCATCCCACCCCAGGGGTCCTCTTTCTCTGTCTCTCTGACCTAGGCCCAGACAAAATCTCAGACCCACAAAAATGGAATTTGGATAAGAACTTTTCTAAAAGGAAAAGGGAAAGAAAAAAGGCAGAGAAACAGATGGCTATTCGAGAATAGGCTTCTGCCCAGAAGATCTTACAGAAGCCAGAAAGGTGGAGTCCCCTGAGAGGGAAGGACTCGGCTGGTCTTTATGCCATTCCCCAATCCCCAGCCTCCCCATACACCTTAATTTCAGTCCTATGGAGATCAAGTGGGGTCATATGGACCAGGACTGCAATGTCACTCCTGTGTTCCTTACCAGGATTGTCAGATCTATAAAGTGGGGATCACAGCACCTGAAACGTTAGCTAGTGAATTAGAAATGATATAAATAAATATTATAGCGCAGTGTTTGCCATATAACAAGTGGCCATTAAAAAGTACATACAACTCCATCTGTTCATTAACAGTTTCTAAACACAGCCTCACCTCCGTGCCCTTGCCCATGCTGGTTACTGTGTTAAGGATGTCCTTTCTTCTTCTGTCTCGTAAAATCCTACCTGTTTCAAAGCCTAGCTTCAGAATCACCTTGTCAAGAACTTCTGCAGCCCTCACAGAGCAGAAGCAGTCTCCCCTCCTTGGGGGGTCCTGCCGCCCCTTCCAGCCCTCACCAGCTGAGTTTGGAGTTGTTTACTTTGTGGACTGGGGGTCTGGGGAGGAGGCTGTGTTGGCTGAATGATTTCAACCTTTGAGTCCCTGTCCCTAGCACAGAGGCCACTGGATAGTTTGTCAGCTGCCCACAGGAATGCCTTCCCATTGTCCTGACAACCTTCTCTCATCCTTTTTAGGGATGGGAGGGAGCAGAGGAAAGAGACGTCTTTCTCCCAGTTGCATTCTGGATTTGATTTGATTCCAAAGGAGAGGCCCAATTCAGACACCTTATGATGCTGAGGGTCCTTCTACTGGGAAAGAGTGTCTGGGGACACTTAGGGCAAAGGGGCACAGCTGGAGAGCTGAGCTAGTGTCGGGGAGCCTCTGCCCAGGGAGAATAGACGCTCACCCCAGGGCTGCAGCCGCACTGCTTCAGGGGCCACAAACTGGCCAGCCTCCCATCCCCCAGCTGTGCATAGCTGGACTGTTTCCCCTGCGCCTTCTGCTCCTTCTACTCCCAGAGGGGACACTCACCCCAGGCCTTTCCCAGGACCCTGAGGCCTGAGTAGTAACTGTCCAGGGCTGAGGGAACATGAGTTCGTCCTGCCCCCTGCTGGCCACTGCAGGGATGGTCCCTTATCTGGAGAGTCGAGAACGAAGTCACCAGGACTGGCCGGCTGCTGGGATTACTAGGGAAGACAAAGACCACCCAGCCTCAGCACGCTGTCCTGTGGGCCTCACCTTTCCACCTACTGGTTCAAACCTTATCCCCTTGGCCCAACAAAATCCTACAGAACCTGTTCCTATGTCTTTTTCCAAATGGATTTCCTACCACTCATTCCCATAATCCAGGACCCAGGTAAAGCGGCTGTTCTTTATCTCTGAAGCAAACATTCACCTGTGTACCCTGAATGCCTCCAACCTTTACCCAGGATACCCCTCCTACCAGCAATGCCCTGGCCTTTTCTCTCTACTTCAAGACCAACTGCCCTGGTCCAAGTTTCACCTCCTCACCAACTGCCCCAGCTCAACCATGCTTATCCTGCTGCTTGTGTCCTCTAGAACAGGCACCTGTGGCTGTCTCATCTGCAGCTAAATCAAAGGTTAGTGTCATCCTGGAATGTGCACAGCCCAGAGTTTCAGCACAGCACCCTGCACACAGCGCCTCATCAGTAAAAAAGGCGATCACATCCCGGCACCTCATGTCTCCATGTGTCATCCACCATAATTTGGGTAGCCGCCTTGGGGAAGTCGACAGGGTCCCTCAGGAAAAGGGCAGGATGGTCTTGGTGTGGGTCTCTGCTCAGCCTCCCAGCCTCTTGCTTTCCCAACACCAGTGTCCAATAGTCACCAGTCTGTCTGGGAAGGGCAGGAAAGAGTAGAGTCCCCCTGACATATATGTAGCCAGTTATGACAGAAATTTGTCTAAGGGATGCTGACCTCTCCTTGGACCGGATTTCTGAGCCACTCCTTCCTCTCCCAGCCACTTCTACTCTCCTAACTTCTGGTTCCTTTGTACATTCATTCATTCATTCATTCATTGACTCAGTGATCCCTACTAGGTGCGAGGCATTGGCTTGCCTGTGAATGTCACAAGAAAAAGGCACAAAACTCTATCCTTGAAGTGTCTCACCAGCTAGTACAAGAGAAAATTAAAGTTGTACCAGTATGTTATATTAGGAAGGCTTAAGGCAGAGATATAATAAGAGGTGTGCTATCTCAGATCATGACCCTTAAACCAGTAAAGGACAAGGGGAGCCCAGGGGGCCCTCCTGGAGGAGGAGATGTTTGAGGCGGGTGGGAAGGAGGGGCGTCAGCCAGGCAAAGAAAGGTGGGGAGGTGGAGGGAGCAACCAGGCGGGGAAAGGTGAAGCACCTATTCAGGGAGCTTCAGGTAGCCTTTGCAGCTGGGTTTAAAATAGGAAGGGTGGAAAAGACAAGGCGTATGATTTTCTTTTAAAGCATAGGAGCAATTGAAAGATTTATAGGTAGGGAGTGACATGCAGATAGGGATTTTAGCAAGTTCTGTTGGGCAAAGAAGGGGAAGGATTCCACTTCGTCCTCTCATTTCCTGGTTGCAGTTCAGTTCACTTAATGTCCAGAAGGGGGAGCCCTCCCCTCTCCCGGACAGTCAGGAAACCTTAATAAATAACGGGTGCTGGCATGTGATGTACTTGAAACAGTTCCTGGCCAGGGCACACATTCAATAAATAGTAGCCACAGTTGTCTCCATTTCACAGATAAGGAAACTAAGGTTCCAAGAGCTTAAGTTGAGCCCAGGGATTCTGGCTGTGATGGTGCTCTGAGCGCTCCAGGAGGGTGTGATACTGTTTCTAAACTTCTTGCCTTTGGAGGGGGGCACTTTGGGGGGACATTTTGGGACTGAACCTGGCCTAAGGAAAAACATTCTTACAGTCAGAGCTGGCCAAATGGAACAAGGCCTGCCGTGGCTATCTGTAAACACCCTGTCCAAGGGAAGCTTTCAGGAATTCGGTGGGGAGTTAAGAATAAAAAAGTCTACATTCTGAGAGGAATGGAGGGCCAGGCACAGTGGGTATCTGAGGCCACTGCCCTCCAAGAACCCTCCTGCGGCCTTGGCTCCCCCTGAGGCCTCACAGCTGCCTACATTTTCCTTAGGACATGGTCAGCCTCAACATTTGCCCTGTGGTTCTCTGGATCCCAGTCACAAGTCCAGGGCAATCCCCTTCCCACTGTCCCACAGCTTCCTACTTCCACCGAGGCTGGTTCTGGAACCCTGGGCAGGCCTCTCAGGACAGGATCTTTGGTGGCCTGGATCCTTCACAGGGCAAGATGCCTATAGCCTAATGGAGAGGGCAGCAAAGCTGCAGGCGAAGCTTGCCAGGCTCATTCGGGGAGCCCTTTGAGTCTGTCTGCCTGGGGCTCTTCCGGGGGGGGGGGTGTGGACCTTCCAGGCACAGAATCCACTTTGGTCAGAGTTGGGGCAGCTGGGACTCCTGGCCCCCGCTGCTGTTCAATTGCAGAGTGAAGCACTGCTGAACAGGCTTTTCTGGAGTGACACTGCCTGTCTGTGGCCTGAGTACTCCCCTTGGGGCACATATAAAGACTGGGTGGGGAGGGCGAGTAGCAGCCAGAGGGACAGCTTCTCAGCTCCAAGCTGGTCAGACTGCAGCCTGGCACCAGTCACTTCTGTGGGACACACTTAAGGCCATACATTGCCAGCTGGAGGATGATGGAACATAGTGGGAAGAGTATAAAAATTTAGATTCTGGGACTCCTTCCTGGACTCCCTAAATCAGACTTTTTGTGGAGTCTAGGACTTTGCTTATCCAATCAGGCTTCCCTGGGATCCCCATGGAACCAGGCGTTTGAGAAACCACTCTAGAGAGATCGATGGTGGTCTCTCTGGGCAGAGGAGCTGGGGGAAACCTGCCTGGGGAAGAGACTCCTTGAAGGATCAGATCTGTTGTAGGCAGTGTCCCAGGGAGAGCTGGCAGCAGAAGGAAGGGCTTATGAAGGCTCTTTGCTGACTTTGGGAGCACATTCAAGGATCCCTTCCCCTGCTCCAGACATGCTCTTGTAAAACCTCACAGCCATCATCAGCCCTGTGACAAATGATGAGCCTGAACCTCAGAGGACTTAGGTTCCAAGGCCACATGGCTAAGACCCAGAGCTATGATTCAGGCTAAGTGTTTCTAATACCCAGCTCCTTCCACTGTACAATGAAGAGTGTCCCCTGTGGCCTGTACCACTGGGAAGGTGGTGTGCTCCTGGTCATTAGGAGGGTTCCAATGACAGTGGATGCTGCAGAGGGCAGTCTTTCTTGGTGTGGAGGAGGACATTGTGTGTGGGAGTGTGGGACCAAGAAACCAAGGCACACATTCAATAAATAGTAGCCACTATTGTCTCCATTTCACAGATAAGGAAGACTCCTCCATGCAAACGCACCCACACATTCCTCCAGGGCTCAGGGAAGGCCAGCACCTATCAGGGCCAACCAGAATGAGGCCAGATCCTAGTCTAAGACTGAGGGATACCTCATGGGCACAGTCTAGGCCTGGGACTACTGAGGGGCACATGGCGGGGGGGGGGGCAGCTGCCCTCATCTGAACCCTCCCACTGGCCTTCCCAGACCCTAGGCCACTGATCTTATCCTTCAACAACTACCCTTGAGCAGAACAGACTCCCAGGACTACAAGGAGTACCTTCCTGGGGCATTTTCATCTTTTTTTGTTACTTTAAACATTACCATTTATTTTGCAAGAGGTGAAGTGCGAGTGGAGGTGCATTGATTACAACAGTAACATTTACTCTGGGGAAAAGTTGGAAAATATAGAAAAGCACAAAGAAAGGAAAACCACAAAGACCCACACACACATATTGGGGGTTTTTTTTGAGTGCCTTTTCTTCAAGCTGGGCTGCCTAGGTGCAAATCACACTCCTGCCACTTAGTGGCTGTGTGACTGGGGACCAGTTACTTAACCTCTCTGTGCCTCTTTGTGCCTCAGTTCCTTTCTATTTTTTTTTCTAATTTTAAAATGTGGTTTTATTAAGGCACTTTAGGATAAATGTCATTCTTATTCTACTTCTTCTGGGAAAAATGCTGCCAATTATAAATCACAGCAAAATTTTCATTAGACAAAAACTATATTTGTGTTTGGGGGGGAGGGTTGGTTCATTTATATCATCCTGCAAAAACAAACTTATTTCTTAAGTTTATTAACAGTGAGCAACAATATTTCTTTCTAAAATTTCCTTCAAGGCAGATCTGTTTAGCATCACGGGCATGTTAACATGGTGCTGTGTAGTTTTAGAAAATGTAATTGTTTTAGTTTCCCAGTGACAATAATATATATGATCAAAAATAGGCAACATAGGCAGCACCTATAGCTCAGTGGGTAGGGCGCTGGCCACACACATTGAGGCTGGCAGGTTCAAACCCAGCCTGGGCCTGCTAAACAACAATGACAACTGCAACAAAAAAACAGCCAAATGTTGTGGCAGATACCTGTAGTCCCAGCTACTTGGGAGGCTGAGGCAAGAGAATCACTTAAACCCAAGAGTTTGAGGTTGCTGTGAGCTGTGATAACACAGTACTCTACCGAGGTTGATATAGTGAGACTCTGTCTCAAAAAAAAAAAAAATCAAAACAGGCAATAAAATCTCTTTTCTAGTTTCTCAACCTAGCCATCTTTTAAAAAACACGAGTTCTCTCTCTCTCTCTCTCTATATATATATATATATATATAAATGTTACTATATCAAAACACATTTCAACAGACTTCACAGCTCATTTAAAGCTTCAGTTTACAGTCATTCATATGGAAGACTTCTTCATGGAATTCACTTCGAATTCCTCCCTGGAGCCCGGCATTCTATGTCGGAAATACATAGCTCCTTCAGCGCAGTGCGAGGCATTTCACCTCTGTTCATCCACGTTTTTCTTGCAAGGGTTTCCTAATTTTACTTTCGGATCTTCATTTTTGTTTGCTTGACTTACTTCCCTTAGTCTGTTTTCAGTGAAGGCAGGTTGATAGCTGTACAAATAACCATATGGACGAAGATGATGAACGAGGTGTTCTAACTCATCCATACTTGTAGAATCAACATAGTGAAGAGACATCGCAAGATCAGAACAGCAACCAGGACCCTCTGCAGGAGGATAACAGTTACAATTTCGATACCAAAAAGTTCTGGGTAGATAACCTCTGATTAAATGGTTCTGGTACAAAAGGATGAAACGTTTCTTTTGCAGTGGTATCTCTTGAATCTCATCCACTTCTACATTCATAATTTCCATGCATCTCCCCGGGGCTCAGTCTTCAATGGAGGAACTCTGTGTACATTTATCTGTTTTAAACGCATTGACAAATCTCTTCAAGGCTTTACTCTCCTAAAGTAAATGGGTTCTTTAGGGTCCTACTTTGAAAGAACCCATCTGAAGTTGTCCACCACGACATACGTATCATCATCTTTCATAAACCAACCAACATCTTCTAAATAATGGTCACGAACATAGTGAAAAGCTTTCATTTTTTTCCAGTATAGTTGGTCTCTGCCTTCTTTGGTTTTTAGTCCCACAGTAGGGAAGTCTTTATTTTCTTCTGAACTCAAAAACAACACTCTATTACAACACTGTGCCCATGTAGCTTTAACATACTTGGCCTTTTTCTCTAGATTTTGAGAGCCCGTCATAATCCAGCACAGAGTTTTAGCTTTCTGATAGAGATGTTCCGCAGCATCTGTGTTCTCATCCTTATGTTGGGGAGCATCTACGGTGAAGTTCATTTGTCCTTCTAGGTGATTCCCTCCATTATCATCTGAATGCCTAGCATGAAGGTCATTATGAAGAATATTAGGTTGGTTATCGCTGTGTCCCAATAGAACATAAAATAGAAAAAAAATCCTATTGCTGATCCACAGAGGAAGGTTAAAAAATTCAGCCAAGATTTAGAGGCCATCTCTCAAAAGTGTATTTCTAACATCAGCCTCGGCGCCCTCTCGCCCCTCCTGGGGGGACGACATGGGACTGGAGACCTTTGCTCTTCTGGGCAGTCACAGGACACCCCGCTTCTTTATATGTAAATTGGAGAGGAAAATAATAGTATCCACCTCAAAGTGCTATGAGCATTTGGTGTCAAGCACTTAGATAGGCGAGCAAGTGCTGAATATTTAGATTCACATGGCTACCAATTTTTGTAAAAATTTAGATTTTTATGATTACACCTTTTTCTCTTTTACAAAATTGAGCATTACTGTCTTATAACAAACTTTTTTCACCACATACCACACTGTGAACATTTTCTACGTTCAGATTTACAGAGATGTCACCAGACCAAGAGGGTCCAGCCTCTATTCCCAGACAGGGTTTAGGTCCAAACAAGCTTTATTATCAGAAGGCCAGTGATCTGGAGAACAGTGTGAGTAGCCTCTCAATTTTGTTTTTTCCTCCATTATAGTTCTAATAATTTTTATAATGGAGATACCAGGAAAGAAACCTAGACAATTTTAACTTCATCTGACAACATCAAAGTAGTCTTTACTCTAACAATGCAAAATGTTTAAACAACATAAAGATAATTTTCACCTTAACAAAATAGCTAAGAGAATCATCAAAGGAAACATCATGTCGCCAAAGTAAGCTGTACTCTACCCATATCACAACACCTGTTGTCCATGTGCCTGTTCCCTCGGAGTCTCCTGAGACAAACAGCCTCACAATCACGGTAAAACCTTAGCAAGCTAATCGTGGGAGGTGTGGGAATGAATGGGAGCTGAGCAGACGAGGTCAGCCGTGCTGCCCCGGCTGAGCTTCTTGACTCCCATCTGGCAGGCTGTTTTTCTGGGTTCATAATGCCGTGTTTCCTGATGAAGATTTTCTGATTACAGGTTTTGTTTGGATTTTTCTGTTTTAATTTGTGTGATTTCAATTTGCTTATCTGTTTGTGTATGTGTTTGTTTGATAAAACTAGGATCTTTACATTTTGGAAACTGCCTTTTTCATGTAGGTACTACACGGTGAACCTTTCCCCCATCATGGAATTTTCTGGCCCCTGGATTTGAGTGGCTGCATTGTGTCCATTGTGGGCAGTATTTTGAAGTGGGCATGGGAACAGGTGTGTATGAGGGAGGGGGCAGTGTTGGTCAGGCCCCCTTACTCCATACCCATGGCTGTCAGTCAGGTGGGCCTCAGCACCCCCAGCTCCTGGGAGGGGGGTCCAGGGCACTATCCTGCATGGTGCACCCCCTTCCCAGAGGCTGCCACTTCCTAACCATCTCCTCTCCTGACCCGCTTTCCTGAGAAGCCTGCTCTGAATCACAGTCCAAGGTTCAGGCCTTGGATGTGGGGCTTTTCAGATGTCCCTGAAGTCCTTTCCTCCAGGGCTGTCAGGGCAAGGGGTCCTGGATGGGGTGAGGTAAGGGATGTGGGAGGCGTGTGTAGGACTTGCATCACCCAATAGATCCCAGAGTGAGAAGACACAGGACCAAGCGCAGAGAGGAAACCCCTGGATTAACCTCAGCTGCTCGGGCAATCAGAAGAAGGCTGGGTTTAGGAGACAGAGGAACCCGGGGCAAGCTAGGAAATGGAAGTGGGCCATAAATCCCAACCCCAGCCTTCCGTTTCTGGACAGGGATGCTCCCAGGAGTACCTAAGGCCAGGCCTTTCTTCCTAAAACTGAAGTCTCTGACACCCCACTGGCCCCAGAGAATTGGCCTGTATCTTTAAGGGGGAGTATAGCAGAGGCCTACATACTTTCCTTTTTTTTTGTAGAGACAAAGTCTCACTTTATTGCCCTCGGTAGAGTGCTATGGCATCACAGCTCACAGCAACCTCCAACTCCTGGGCTTAGGCAATTCTCTTGCCTCAGCCTCCCAAGTAACTGGGACTACAGGCACCCGCCACAACGCCCAGCTATTATTTTTGTTTCAGTTTGGCCAGGACCGGGTTTGAACCTGCCACCCTTGGTATATGGAGCTGGCATCCTACCCACTGAGCCACAGGCACCGCCCCATACTTTTCATATTATCAGCAAGTATACAGCTTTTCCTCCTTAAAGTTAATCCTTACCCCAGGTGTTAAATTTACCTTGTTAGAGATATTTATAAATAAAGCTGCTTCCACAGTTCCAGCCACAGACCTCCAGACTTCATTCTGTCTTTTGAAGGAATATCTCTGATACCTCCCACCAGCAAAGTCACCTTGCTGGCTGCTTTTTCCAGGTTCCCTCCCATCCCTCTGTCCCAGCTTTGAGCTCCCTCCCTTTGGAAATGTGAAGTAAAATTCTCCTACTTCCTGCTTCCAAAGCACAGCCCTACCCCTGTGCTCCCATTCATCTCACCCTCTTCATTTCCTTCTTTTCCTTTATCAGGGCTCTGATTAGATGTGTTTATTTCTTCTACCTTTGGAACATAAGCTCCGGAGAGATCGTATCTTTCCTGTTTACTCTCTGCCTGCTCATACCAGAGAGAACAGCCCCATGCCTAGCTGGGGACAACAGTGATGGGGTGGGATCTGTTTCTGGGACTCTCCGGCAGACCCAGGGCCCAATGTGACAATAAGGCTATGCCTCAGCCAGGCAGGCCACCAGCAAGAGGCTGTGCTCTGGGGTCTTCTCAAGCTGAGGTGGCACCCCTCCACCTCTAAATACCAGAGGCCTGCCGTGCCTCCCTTGCTCCCTCCACAGACACAGAGCTCTTTGCTCCAGAGCTCTCCAAAGCCTCCAATTCTGACTGGGCCTGTTCTGGAGCTTCTGAGGCACCACCTCTTCTCAGGTCAGGCCAGGGTGGCTGTGCCCCTGGGTCCCTTCTCATATCCCCTCCACCCTCAGCAGCCCCTCTCTTTATACACTGAGAACCAGCAAGGGCAGAGCCTTCTGGGGGCAGCCGGCCAGCAACCTCTTTGTTGCCGCACCTCTGTGCACACAGTGATTGTGTCACCACTGGGTGACGAAGGTAGGCGTTTCCACTGGGCATTCCAGGCAGGGATGAGCAGCTATCCAGGTACCAAGGTATGAGTCTTCAAGAAATTACAAGCTGTTCCCTAGGCTGAGAGTGGAGTACAGGCAGCAGGACAGGGGAGAGAAAGCCAAACTCAGAGAGCAGGATTCTCAGCATGGAGGACCTCATCTGCCATGATAAGGAGTTCAAATCCCGCCCTGCCCTGCCAGCAGCAGGAAGTCAGGGAGGGCTTTCGGCAGAGAAGTGATGATCAAATTTCCAGTTAAAAAAGAGTCCTTATCCCCCATGAGGAAGGGCCAACAAGAACAAGAGACTGTCATGTGGTCAGAGGCAGAGGGCTTGAGGGGGCCTAAGGATGGCGGTCAGCATGGGGAGAGAGGATGTGCTTCAGGGATGGCCTCACAGGATGGGTGAGGGGTCAGCTGTAAGAGGCTGAGGGAGGGCTCAAGGAGCATTCCAGGTCCCTGTTGGGACACATGATTGGGTGCTGGCACCTGCACTGAGACTAGAACACAGGAAGAGAAGTTGGGTTGTTTGGAAAGAGATAATGAACTTAGGTGGAATTCCAAGGAGTCCATAAGCCCTCCAGGTGTATCCTAGCAACCTAGCACAGTGCGGAGCAGTCAGGAGCCTCAGTTCCACAGAAAGCTGTGGATTAAATGAATGAATGAATAAGGTCCTCTAAACCTTTGAAGCCTTGACATTTCAAGGAAATGCTCTCTGAGCCCCACTTCCTTCCCCTCCCATCTGAGTCCTACCTGGAGCTTTCTGTGTGCAGAAGCATCAATTATAGCTTCTAAATCCACAGGTATGGATGGCTTGGCCTCTCCATCTTTCCTAATGTCCTTCTTCCCCCGGGAGGCTCCACTCTCACAGACATCCACAACACTTGGCCACTTAGCCCCAGCCCCAGACCACAAAGGGTTCCTGCCTGAGCAGAACCACACCGCTCCCGGAGACATCCCTCAAGGATGCTGCAGAGCGCAAGGTGCTGAGAATGCCAAGAATGCCAGGAAGTGCTTGTTTCTCTGCCCAAAGATGTCATGTGTTTCTCCCCAGTGGGTCATGCCCTTGCCCCAGGGCCGTGATAGTCCCTGCTGTGCTCACATTGACCTGAGCACAGGCCTTTCCTGTGGGCAGGAGGGGCCTGGCCCTTGCCGGGCAGGAATAAGGTTGTGGCTGGGAATCCAAACCATTCCACCTGGAGTGGAATGTGGCTCTGGCCTTGATGGAGTTGGAATGGGACTAAGGGAGGCAGCTGGGGGACAAGCCATGCTGTCCTAAAAGAAGCTGAGACAAGAGGGTCAGCAGGGCTGCTTCCCATGGGGCTAGCTATGGCTGTGTCCTATCCCACAATTGACTCTCTCAGGGCCCCACACAGCCCAGGTGCAGAGGGCCCCTTGCTGGGATGCAATCCCTGGACTCCCGGACATCCAGGGCAGTATTGGGTGGGGTGTAGAGGCAGGAGAGAAGGTTAATGTCTCTTGAGGTGGCTCCAGGGACACTCCATCCCTCATGCTCCTCGGGACTTTTCATCACAGATCTTAGTGACAGTGAGACCCTGAACCTTGAGACATGAGATTCCACCCTACACTGGTATGTCCACTCCTCTCCCTCCCTTCCTGTCTTATTCCTCTTGGTTTGTGTTTGTACCTGACCTCGAATATTTGACTGAGTTCTCAGAGGGCAGAGAGTCTTGCCCACCCTAGGTGCCAAGAAAGGCTTTTATATAAAATGAAGTACAAGGACTGGGGGGGCGGGTCATGAATGGAGATAGAAACGGGCCGCAGTTTCCCATCTGTAACTGAAGCCAGCCAGGCATCCATAAAGCATCTGGGGCACAAGAAGGGGTAAAGAAGGAAAGACAGTAGAAGAAAAGGCATCTGTGGGTGAGAGGGCTCCCTGCTTGGTGGGAAGGGCCAGAAGAATACGGGAGGCCCTTAGTAGAAAGAAATCTTGGCCCCCACATAATGTCCGAGTCCCCATCTTCTCTGACAAGATCCACGTCCTGCTCCCAGATACTGCCGGAGTACAGGTGACCACAAGCGCCTGGGGGCAGCACACTCACACACAGAGCACATGTGCCAGCCCTCCCCTTCCCCTAGACCTGGGGTCCACTTCTAGCTGACCTATCCCCTGACCACAGAACCCAGACTCTCTGAGCCATGGGTGCCTGGCTGTGGCCCAGAGCCCCAGACGAGGTGCCCAAAAGGCAGAGGGAAGAGGCCAGGGGCAAACGACGGAAGAAGCCGGGAAGCAGGGGTCTCCGGCTGAGTTCAGAGTACCTGTCAGCACAGGCACTGCCATGGGCCTAGCTTGGTCCTGAGTGGGTGGTGGCCCAGGAGGCCTCCCTACCCATCAGAGTCCAAAGAGCACAGGCGTGGCTGGCTTCATAGCCTCATCACCGCAGAGTTCACCTGCTTGCTAGCAGGGCTCTGCCTGTGGCCACAGCAGAGAAGCCGCTGTCCTTCCGCCACCAGCACCAGACCACCAGATCAGAGACCAGCCTCCTGGGGGGACCAGCCACCAGGCATCACTGGCACCCAGGTAAGGGAGTGGCCTCTCAGGGCCTAGCCCAGACACAGGGATCCCAGGGCAGGTACAGGCAACTCAGTAGATTCCCAGGCCAAGGTCCCCAGCCCCACTCCAGATGCCACCAGGAGGACCAACCCCAAGGACAGGCTTAGGGCTCAGCAGCTGGCTGGTGGGCTAGGACACAGAGCAAAGAAGTCCACGTGCCGGAAGCATCTCTGGGATGCTTCCCCTAGTGTTTTAATGTAGATGTGCCTTCCCTACTCCAAACCCTTACATGTAGAGGATAAGGGAAGAAATGGGCTACATAGCTTCCCACCCCCCAGAGGCAAAGCAAGCCAGCCCCCTTTTCCATTCCTGGGGTCTGGCTCTTTAGCAACAGCTATTTCCCCACCTCAACCAGCCCACAGGGACCCCCCTGACATGTGGGAAGAAAATAGTAGGGCAGAACTCACTTTCTCTCCCTTGTCTAGAAGCAGGAAGTGTCACAGCCTGGAGGGAGGTAAAGGGAGAGGGAGTAGGTTTGAGCCTACTTTCCCCTGAGAGAGGAAAGGGGGCCTCCCAAACAAGGGAAACAGACCTGGCCACCCCCTCCACATTCCATAATAGTTCACCGCCAGTTGAGTCACCATCCCTGAGTCATCTTGTTGAATCCTCTGTTATTTTCATAACAGTCCCGATAAACAAGGGTGTGGGCTGCTCTCCCACACTTTCCCCAGGATACTCCAGGGTTCCCTACAACTCAGATGCACCATATGCATGTGCAGATACCCCCAAACAGACACCCTGCTAGTAATGCATCCCCACCGCATCAGATAACACGCACCCCTGACCTGCGTGCCAGGCCAGCTCCCACCCCACCTGCATACACACACACACATACACACCCCACCTTGAATTCCCCTCTCCATTTTGACATTTCTGTATTCCTCACCCCCACCCCATGCCATCTCACACCCCAGTGATGGGGGCACGTTTATAAACAGTGAGGACACCTATTTTGCAGCCAGACAGACCTCAGGTCTGTTACTCTCTTTGAGCCTCAGAGTCCTCATATGTAAACAGGGTCTGTAACAGTGCCCACTTCCTGAGGCCGTGATGAGGATTAAATGAGTTGATGTGGGTAGAGCCCTTAGAATGCAGATCGGCACATAGCCCCACTGGTGTGACTGCTGTTATTAGAGGAATGTGCATGTTGGGAGGGTGCCCTGGGTAAGGCAGAGTGGGGTGGCTGAGAAGGATTTCACGGAGAAGGTGATCCTTAAGCTGTAATTTTTTAAAAATTAATTTATTTTTTTATTAAGTGATAGCTGTATACATTAATGCAAACGTGGGGTACAGTGTAGTGTTTTCATATACAATCTGAAATACTTTCATCAAGCTGGTTAATATAGACTTTATGTCATTTACTTAGTTATTGTGTTAAAACATTTACACTCTAGTTCTAGAAAAGTTCACTTGTACCCTTGTTAGACAGACCATATAGGTGATCTTTCCAGTCGCCCTTCTCCCCTCCCCCTCCCCACCCCTCCCCATATTCTTAGGCTAGAATTTAGTTGTAGCTTTCATTTGAGAGGTATAAATTAGTTTCATAATAGGGCTGTGTACATTGGATACTTTTTCTTCCATTCTTGTGATACTTTGCTATTAAGCTGTAATTTAAAGGGTTGGGGCAGGGAGGTGATCTGGGCAGAGGACACAGGGTAGGAAAAGCAAAGAGACAGGAGATTGGGTTGAACATTCAGGGAAGCACAGATCTCAGTTTGCAGAATTGAAGCAGGGTTGGACAGAGGCCTGCTTTGGTAGAGAAATCTGCAGAACCCTCTGCCTTCCATACAGAAATTGAGTGTGATCAACTTTACTTGGCCCAGGAGTCTGTTTCCTGGACCCCTAGGCATAGGTTTTATTGACAAAACCCCTGCCCTGGGGCCCAGCCATTCTATGGCCTCCTGGTGCTAGGGCTGCTAGGCCCAGCCAAGATAGAAGTCTCTTCAGGGAGGACACCCTGGTTCCAGAGGGCCCAAGTTCAGAGCCCTCCTGTGCCTGGTACTGCAGTCCCCAGCTCTGATGCTGTATCTCTGGTTTGCTTTGGTTCCAGGAAGCCATCCTTAGCAGTATCAACATGTCTCGGCCCAGCAGCAGAGCCATTTACCGTAAGCTGTCCCCCGGGCCGCTGTCCCCTGCCCTCTTACTGGGCTCCCTCTAGCCCATCCTCTGCTCTTTCCCGCCTCACCAACTGCTCCCTGCAGCAGCCTATGTCTCCTCATCTCATGGTACTCTTCTGCCCATCTCCTATCCCCTGTTTTTTACCCCTGTAGTGCAAAGGAAGGAGTACTCTCAGAGCCTCAACTCAGAGCCCACACTCCTGCAGCACAGGGTGGAGGTGAGTGCCCATTGCCTGCCAAAACACAGACACTTCACACAAGTCCCTGCCATGGAAGCAAATAGCCTGACCCAGCCAGGTCCCAGGGACTCAGCTCCATCAAACCTGGCTGAGCATCTGTTACTGGCTGGGGGAGGAGGAGGGAACAGTCATGGGCAAGACAGTGGGCTTGGCTGGAAGTTGAGGGGTGGAAGTCCTGTCCCCAGATAGAAAGTGGCAGAGGGAACCTGAGCCTACAGAAAGCTGCCACCTGCAACCACCTACCCACCCTACCTGCCTCTCCACATGCTTCCTGTCACACTAGTCCCCAGGGAACTGCTCTTTACCCAGGACCACAAAAGGCTAGAGGAAGGAAATGTGTGGGGTCTGCAGGTCCCGTGAGGGCCAGAGAAGGCCACTGTTGGAGAGGGGCAGTGCCTGGGCCTGAGCTCCCACAGTTTCCCTGTGTTCACACTGCCAGCATGTTTGGGGGACCCTCACATCATGAGCAAACACCTGCCGTTTGGAAATGTCTCCTCTTGCTCTCACTTGCTGGGCCTAAATGAAGCCACTGGGATTTTTGAAAAAAATCCCACAGATTTTTAATCTGTGGGTCTTCTCTCTCCACCCTGATAGTTCATCTGCCATTTTTTTTCCGTAGAGACAGTTTCACTTTATCCCCCTCGGTAGAGTGCCGTGGCATCACACGGCTCACAGCAACCTCCAACTCCTGGAGCTCAGGAAAAAAATTACAAGTGGGTGTGACCCCCTTGTAGGGCTGGAATGGAGTCTCTGGCCCTGCCTGGGAGGATGACACAAGTGCTGCAATATTTAGTCAAGGCCGAAGTGAAAGCAAAGCACTGGCTACAAAGTGTGGCTAGGGAAGAGTATCCCAGGTCAGGCCGCAGCTCTGGGGTGGAAGCTGCCTGTGGCAGCATCAGATGCTAAGACTTTAATGGAGAAGAAGGGGGGCCTGACAATGGTCTGGAGGCCCCACAGGGCAGTGGAGATGAGGATCTTCCAGCCAGCTGTGGACAGGCCAGGAGTGCTTGCCTCTATCATGGGCAGAGGCTGGAAAGTGGCTTCATTTAGGCCCAGCAAGTGAGAGCAAGAGGAGACATTTCCAAACGGCAGGTGTTTGCTCATGATGTGAGGGTCCCCCAAACATGCTGGCAGTGTGAACACAGGGAAAGGAGCTGGGACTTGGGCAGAGAGCAGGGCCCTGGGATCAAGGGACAGGAGGCAGACTGCATCTCTCCCCAACAAGAAATTGGGGTAGAAAGGCAATGTGGCAAGGCAGTGTTTGGCTAGGAGAAGGGAGGCGTCACCAACTGAATAAGAGTTGGTAACAAAATCCTACCGAATGGTCAGATTAGCAGTAGGCAAGGACTAGAGTGAACTCTGAGATCACCGTGGATCTTTCCAGCAGGGAGAAGGTGGGAGAAGGGTCATTGAGGAGGCAGATAGAGCTGGGACTGTAAGTTCCCACAGGGAGCAAGGGAAGCCAGGGACACAGTCTGAGAGTACTATATCTCAGAGTTCAGACATTATTGGGTGACTAGAAGCCACATCCACCACCATCCAGCCATGTCACCTAGCCTGGACAGTTAAAGGCCCTAACAATCCATTGAGCAAAGTCTTAAAAACCCCTCACATAGCTGCTCAGACCCAGATTGGAGTCCCCTTCCCGAGCCTGACTGCGTCCACATGGGCCCTCACATTGGCCCTTGTTATCTGCCATTGTTATCTACAGCCTGGCACCTTCTCCCTCAAAGGGCTAAGGACATGTCTTTTTCCTCTGCCTTTCCCTGTCCACCAAACTTTGACCCTTCCCAAACCTTCTCCTAGTCCTGGGCTGCCTCTTCTCCCCTCAGCACTTGATGACGTGTAAGCTGGGAACACAGAGAGTGCAAGAGCCCAAGGATGCCCTGCAGAAGCTGCAGGAGATGGATGCACAAGGCCAGGTGTGGAGCCAAAACTTGATCCTGCAGGTCAGAGATGGCTGGCTCCAGCTGCTGGACATCGAGACCAAGGTCAGCTCTCCTACCACACCCAGCAGGGGGTTATGGCTAACCCAGATTGTGGAGAGCCAGCACCAGGTTCTTGAACTCTACTCCTTCATGCCCCAAATGGCAGCCACCCCTCCCCATATATAACACACACCCAAGCCCAGAAGGAAACAGGGATGGAGGCTGGGACAGAGGCACAAGGGTCAGAGCAGATGACACCCCAGACCCAGGGCCTCCAAAGGGCTACAGCAACCTGGTCAGGGGTTCCCAGGAATCAAGCCTAGTTCTCAGTAGCCTCATGGTTGACCCTCCTCATGGCCAGGAGGAGCTGGACTCTTACCGCCTGGACAGCATCCAAGCCATAGACGCAGTGCTCAATGCCTGCTCCTACGACTCCATTCTGTCCATTACCATGCAAGAGTCAAGACAGCAAGGCAGCAGCACTCTGCTCTTCCAGTGCCAGGAAATGGGGGTGAGTGGCCAGCGGTGGAGTTCAATGACCATCAGCCACACACACACACACACACACACAGCTTGCCTGACTTCAGCTCCCTCTAGGCAGAGCGGCTGAGGACCAGCCTTCAGAAGGCCCTGGAAGAGGAGCTAGAGCAAAGGTAGGGAGCCTCTGCCTTGCCCACCTGCAAAGCCTCATAACTCAGACCTTGGGGGATCAGACACTGACCCCACATCTTGGGGAGTTCAGGAGCCTATGGCCCAACCATCCTGGGCCTGGAACTAAGAAGGGACCAGGGCAGAGAAAGGGCTATCCTAGGGATCACTGGAGACTGATAGAGGTCTCAAGAGGGCCCAGAGGGTAGGTGGGTAAGGCGGGAGGAGTCAGGGAAGCGTGTAGATATAGACCAAGGAGCAGGCAGAAGGCTCCTGGAGAGAGGAAGTGATGCCCCTGGGTCCTGGGACAGAAGTGTAGGCAGGCTTCTGTCCCAAGAATCTTAAAGATGTGTCCCTACTATGTCCTCAGCATACCTCGATTTAGAGCCCTTCACCCAGGCCAGGACAGATGGAGGGGGGCTTCTCTGGAAAGGCCGCGCCCCATGCAGCGGGCACACCCCTTGGAGCAAGGGCTCCCTCCAGAGCAGCCCCACCAGATGACCCCGGAGCACAGTAAGTTTGGAGCTTGGTGGCAGGTGGAGGAGCAAATTTATATCAAAAGTCAAGGAAGTGCTAGGTCCATGGTCCTCTTACATTGCAGGCCTCCTGTCACGCCACCCCAGCATCCAAGAACAAAGAGCTTTCACTCCACTTCCTCCAAGGCGGTCCCCACCCGCTGAAGACCCACAGAGGGATGAGGTAACTGCAGATGATCTTGGGCTTACTGAGGCTTTCTGAGCCTGGGAGAATGGAAGACACCAACCTTTCCCCTCCCCCATACTAGGAGGTTAAAGTTCCAGTAGACCAGGGCAGGCTCCAGGCTGAGGAGGGACCGTGAGGCTGGCCACATGGACAAGGAGGGGAGTGGGGGGGCCAAGTTGGGAGTTCTAGGATGGACCTTACTGCCTACTCAAGGCCATGGGTTGTCTGGAGCCCAGAAGGTGCTGAACCATGTCTTAAGTGACATCGAGCTATTCCTGGGAAAGCTGAAGGAGGCCCAGGCAAAGACCAACCATAAGAAGAAGAAGAAATCTGGGAGCAAAAACAAGGACCAGGGGGGTGAGTGCTGAGGGCCCAGGAGAGGAGTGGGGTATCTTGGGTGATCTGTGACCCACCATCTTTGCCCCTTCTCCCACAGGACCGACAGAAGCACAGTACATTGACTGCTTCCAGAAGATCAAGTACAGCTTTAACCTTCTAGTATGTGGCTCCTGACAAGTTCCCCAGCCCTATCCCCTCACCCCCACCCAGCAACCCTCTGCTCTCTAGACTTGGAGCATCCCAAGCCTTTCTCTTCTCCATCTACCCCCTGAAAACCTCCTTCCCTTCTTAGGGCTTTTGGGGAGTACCAGGCTCCTGACCAAGGCATAAAACAATTATGGGGGCTTTGAAGGAGTGAACTGATAGTAACAGGCATTGCCCTGTGTTCCCAGGGGAGGCTGGCCATAATGCTGCAGGAGATAAGTGCCCCAGAGTTCGTGCATCTCCTCTTCCAAAGTCTGGACTTCGTGAGTTGAGGAAGGACAGGGTGGGGAAGAGGGATAGTTCGAAGTCAAGGAGGAGCAGAGGGAGGGAAGGAGGTGGTGGAGGGGATGGGGGAGCAGGGGTGAGGGTAGAAATCAGAGTGAAGAGGGAGAGTGTGAGGCCTGCTGCTTTCTCATCTCAACATACCCTCCTGCTTGACCCCAATATGCCATCTCTGGTATGCACAGCACCCCACAGCAGACTAGACAGGCCGAGCCAAGACCACCAGGGCTCTGAGGGAGATAGAAGGAGCAGCAGGCCCAAGGTGGACACGGCCACTTGCAGGAGGCAATGTGACAATGCAAAAGAATCCAAGGACTCTAGTCCCTCTCCCACCCTTGCTTGGCCCTGAGGAAGCCTGGGCTTCCTGACACCTTCCATCCTCCCCCAGGTCCTGGCCCAGTGCCCTAAGGTGGGCCTAGCAGCCCAAGTGATCTCACCCCTCCTCACCTCTAAAGCCATCAGCCTGCTGCAGTCCTGCTTAAACCCACAAGAGACTAACCTCTGGAAGGGGCTGGGCCCTGCCTGGACTACCAGCTGGTGAGTAAAGACAAGCACCAAACTGAATTGAGGGTGAGGAGGCCAAGCATAGAACAGGACATCAGATGTAGCGATCTCTACACTGTCACAAACCAGAAATCTTTCAAAACATTTTAGGGCTAGGTAATGTGGCTCATACCTATAATCCTAACACTTTGGGAGGCCAAGGTATGAGGATTGCTTAAGGCCAGGAGTTCAGGACCAGCCTGGTCAACATAGCAAGACACCCCCCCTCTAAAAAAGAATTTAAACTAGCCAACCATGGTGGAGCATGCCTATAGTCCCTTCTACTCAGGACACTGAGTCAGGAAGATCACTTGAGCCCAGGAGTTCAAGGTTACAGTGAGCTATGATAAATTATACCACAGTACTCCAGCCTGGGCAACAGAGCAAGATCCTATCTCTAAAAAAAAAAAAAAAAGAAGAAGAAGAAGAAGAAGCTGGGGGGAGGGCAACTCGACATGGAGTTTCCCACCTAAGTGCAAATAGTTTATTTATATATGTGTGTGTGTATGTTTCATATACATTTATATATTTCATATATACGTATGAAAGAAAAGCCTATAGCTTACCACCACCCACTACTGGAAGAAACACATTATCTCACAACAAAAAGAACAATTTTTTCCCAAGAAAGAAGATATGGCAAACTTCCACTAAAATAACTTCTCATTTTGTCAAGGACAAAGAAAACTTTTGTCTCAATCCAGCCCAGAATTTAAGAACTACTGATATAAGAGATGTTGCAAACATAATCTCGATAAGACTTGGTAACTAACTGGCCAGGACTTCAGAGAGAAAGAGATAGTCCCCAGTGGTAACTGTGAGACAGGCAGCTGGACAGAGGCCAAACTGATGAGAGCCACAGCGGAAGGGGCATGGGGGACCAGCTTGGGCACACAAGCTGAGGTGTCTACGGAACATCCCACAGAGACCAGGTACCCCAGCTGGAGGGGCCAATCTGGCCAAGTGGTACAACCATGAGCACAGAAGGGGTGGCTGGGGAGCCCTTCAGTGGGAGCCCCAGAAAGTGACAAGCTCGGTTTGCTCTATTCTGTGACAGAAGAGGGCAAAGCCTTGGGACACTTCTATGTGTAGGTGATAGAAGAAAAAGGGTTAAGAAGGCAAAGAGAAATTCCAGAGAATTAAAGCAGAAACTAAACAGCAGCGGAATGAAAAGGGCTTCAGAAAGAGAGAAGAGGGTTTCAAAAAGACAGAGAAGTTTAATAGGGAAATAAGCTAGTTTGGGGGCCCAGGTGGCTCACACCTGTAATCCTACCACTCTAGGAGATCTAGGTGGTGGATTTCTTGAGCTCAGGAGTTCAAGACCAGCCTGATTAAGAGTGAGACCCCCAATCTCTAAAAAACACCCAGGCATCATGTTGGCTGCCTATAGTCCCAGCTACTGGGGAGGCTGAAACAAGAGAATCACTCAAACCCAAGAGTTTGAGGTTGCCATGAACTATGACTCCACAGTACCCTACCAAAGGCAACAAAGTGAGACTCTGTCTCAAAAAAAAAAAAAAACAGAAAAGAAATAAGCTAGTTTTTCTCACTAGTTTTTCTCTTTTGCCATTTTCAACCCCACTTACAGAGGCTTTTTTTTTTTTTGGTCCCATTTGTCTAAAGACATGAATTATTGTTCAAAACAATCCATTTTTATTGTGGTAGAATACACATAACATAACATTTGCCATTTTAACCATCTTAAGGGTGTAATTTAGTGGCATTAAGTCTATGAACAATGTTGTGTAGGCAAAACCATTTTCTACATATTTCTAAAACTTTTTAGCAAACTAAACATAAATTTTGTACCCCCATGAAACAATAATTCCCCATTACCCCCTTTCCCCAACCTCTGGTAGCCTCTATTCTACTTTCTATCTCTTTGAATTTACCTATTCTGAATCAGTACCTCATATAAGGGAAATCATATAACATCTGTCCTTTTGTGTCTGGCTTGATTCATTCAACATAAGTCCTCAAGGTTCATCCCTGTTGTAGCTTATATCGGAATTTCCTTCTTTTTCCTGGCTAAATAATAGTCCATTATCATGGATGTACCTTTCTTTTATCCATTCATCTGTTGAAGGAAACTCGGGTTGTTTATACCCAAAACAATCTGTTTTCATGCATTTTTTGTTCAATCACTAAAACGAAGTCATTTATGGATTCATAACAGCGTTCTATGGCCCAGAAACCATGGGGACTAATAGTACCCACACGAGCCAGTTCTGGAGCTCACTGGGTCTCACAGCCATGCTGGGCCCACTTCATCTGGGAGAATAGCCTTAGTATCTGTTTAGCACTAGCCAGACAGGAAAACAGAGGTTCTGCAATGGGCTCAAATAAGAGAGTCTCAAATACTTTCATTCAGACACTTCGACATTGAATAACCATGCTGAATATACTATTTTGAGTTTCAAAATCCAGTCATACTTCAAGAATTTGAGACCTTAGGAAAACATATGAGCAGTTATAACTTTTTAAAGTACCCACAAAGATGTAAAACAACTCTAGTGTTCACAAAATGACATACACTTGATAAACACTTTAAATATAATACTGAGTCAGATGGGCCGTTAGATGTTTTCTAGGTTCTTAACATAGCCAGAAATGAATGAAAAACAGAAACACAGAAAAGAGAATGATATTTAGAGACATAAAAACCCTTGGCTCAGCGCCTATGGCTCAATTGGCTAAGGCGCCAGCCACGTACACCTAAGGTGGCGGGTTCGAATCCCCAGCCCGGGCCCACCAAACAACAATGATGGCTGCAACCAAAAAATGGCTGGGCGTTGTGGCGGGCGCCTGTGGTCCCAGCTACTTGGGAGGC
>CAUYQV010017181.1:0-24767 GCA_963574575.1 Galagoides demidoff | reverse complement strand
GGCTGCTGTTTTCTTTCCAACTTGCTTTCTCTCCACGCAACTGAGATACCCGTGTGGGCAACACTGATTTCATGTGGCTGTTAACACTATTTGGTTGGAACCTAGAACGAGCAAGGTGCTTGCAGTGCGAGGGACCTGCTGGCTGTGCAGGGACCTTGCCCGTGGGAAGAAGGGGTAGTAGGTATCGGAGGGGCAATGCGAGAAAGCGGCAGAGTGGGGCTGACGTCCAGTGTCCCCCACCTGGACGTGGGCTGCCTTTCTGGGGGACACAGGCTGGGTTTCCAGCACTCAGGTCTCTCTTGCCATGTAAATGAAGCATGCAGAGGCTGACTTTCGTGGGCGCTTACTGTGCACTTGACCCCCTGAGCACTGCCCCCGTCTCCAGAGCCCCACCAGCCTGTGGAGGTGGCTCTGTTGCCACCCTGGCTTCCCAGGCAGGAGGGTGAGCAGCTTCCTCTCAATCCACCAACTTGGGGTGTCCATGAAGTCAAGGTGACTGGACTATGCAGGGAACTGGTCAATAACACCGCTTCCCTTCTCTCAAACGGTGTTTACAGCTAGGACAGAACATGGACTTTATTTCAACACAGCTTTGCACTAGAACATGTGACAATCTCAAATGGGAGTTTCCCGCCAGGAACTGCATCTTTCTCCATGTAGCTCCTGTAAGCACTTTGCCACGTTTGGATTTGGGGCTCAGAGATGGGAAAGTGAGTGGACTGAACACCACGCACCACATGCCATTGAATTATCCCCCGACATCCTGACACACACGTGAGAGCCTGTCCTGATGAACTTCTCCCGGGATGCCGCCGCTATCTCCAAAACCTCTCCCGGCACACTGATTTCATTACAGTACTGATGAGTTCTTCAGACTTCTTAGGTTTGACTCTTTATGATTTACCAATGTTGCAGACAGCTTTCTGATCTCAGGAAAAGACGGAAATTCTTAAACCTTTCATGTTTACCGCAGGAATGAGCAGCACCCCTGTGTCGCCATGGTTTTTCCATGTGGCTTGCCTAGGGCACCCAGGCACACCGCTGGGGTCTCAGCTCCAGTTCCGGCCCTTTCAACCATAACAAAAAGCGTTATGGCTGGTAAAATATCATCCAAGTCTGGCTATTTTCCTGTCACTTGAAATTGTTGCTGGGGTCGTTGACCCTGTCTATTTTATGTGGTTCTTGGGCAGAAGCATGGCCCAGGACCCACTGGGAGGGGGCAGTGTGGGGTCCGCACACACAGCCTGGGGGACACCCACCTGGGTGAGAAAGAGGGGGGAAGAGAAGAGGACGACAGGGAAGAGGGACACCCATGGGCCGTGTTGGGGTAGCACAGCACCAGCCCAGGAGTGAGAGGAAGGGAATGCCCAACCTAGAATATTATGTGCCAAGTCTGGACTGGAACAGCAGTAACTGCTGCTGACAATAACCAACCCACTTCCCAGGTAGTCAGGGCCAGGTGTGACAGTAGGTGAGTCTAGGAAGGGAGGAGTGACAATGACACTGATCCTCCCTGGTGGGCCCTGCCAAATTGCGAACCCACAGCAACAGGTACCATTGAGCACTCATTTGTTTTGTGGGAGAGTAAACTAAATGTGCTGATGACCAGCAAAGGCCCAGGCTTCCACGGAGCCCCACCAGCCCCAACCTTTCTGTGCCTTTGAACAGGACAGAAGGAGAAGAAAGAGAGAGGGCTGGGCAGGCAGCAGGCAGGTGAGGGCCCTGGGGAATCACGGACCCTCTACCACTCCTCCCCTCTCCTTCCTTCTGCTTCAGAGCCTATAGCCTGTCACAGTTTGGAGGAATTTTCTTCATTCAGCACGTACTATTACTATAGATGCCCCTCACTGGCTGATGCCCTGAGGATGGCATGACAGGGACTCAACACTGGCTTGTGCCATCACCTAGGGCTTTCCCTGTGAAGAGGGGCATGGAAAGCCTCCTACAGGGTGGAGGGGTGGCTACTGAGAGGAGTTTCTTACCTGGGGACACAGGAGCAAAGGGCTTAATAAATCCCAAGGGGAGGGGAGAGGCAGCCAGGGGGCGAGTGGCCCCTGTGTTGGCCTGGACCTAGGGGGGTGGCCCAGCTAGATGGAGGATGCCCTCATACCCAGTTCACTCGGGTTCCAGTCCCAATCAAGGAATGAATCCGAAAATGGCTTTGAGAACCTGACCTTCACCCCATGCCGAGTTCACACCGGAGTAATCAACAATGTAACTGCCCTTGAGGAGAAAGAGACATATTGTGATTAAAAAGCCCACAGAGCCTGAGATAGAGAGATTGTGGTTTAACAATTCTGCAGCAGACCACTATTTTTCATCAAGGAAATAATGAACAGGTACATCATGAAGAATTATGTGATGAGCAGTACAACGTCCCATGTTGGGGAATCTGGACTCAGAAATATGAATGCCCCTGTCCCCAAATGTGCCAGCTGGAAGACACTCTCATCAATCACTTCAGGAATGTTTCTTTCCAAATAAATGACCTTTCACACCCGACCACCTGCTTCCTCCCAGCCAAGACGCCAGGCTGGTGCAGAGGGAAATAGAGCTGGTACATGTTTGTCTGGTCCCCCAGAGACTCAGAACATAGGGTGTACACTAGTCAGGGACAGGTAACTCTGTTTCTCTGGGGCGCTCTGATGAATGCAATGCAGATGGCAGTTATCAATAGATAGATAATAGATAGCAGAGAGACAGACAGCAAGAGAAAGCTAGATTTTAAGGAATTGTCTTGCATGCTTTTGGAGGCTGGCTAGTTTGAAATCTAGGGTCAGCCCAGCAGAATTTGGAAATTCAGAGAAGAGTTGAAATGGACATTTTGAGTCAGGTTTGACCAGGTGGCAGTGTGGGGACTCGGACAGAGTTTCTATCTCAGTCTCGAGACAGACTTGCCTGTTCTTTGGGAAACCTCACTCCTTGCTCTTGAGGCCTTCGGCTAATTTAGACATCCCCTAAGGCCATCTCCTTTAATGAAATCCAGACAATAGTCACACCTAGAAAACGCCCTCACAGCAGTGTGGGACTGGCATTTGACCCAACAATTGAGAAGCACAGCACAGCCAGATTGACACATAAAATTAACCACTCCGCTTGTCTGTATTTCCTTCTTTCTAGAACTTCCACAGAGTGAGAACAGTTGTCTTTGTCCAGCTGCAGGAGACTGCAGAGAGAAAAGGGTCGGGAGAGGCAGACAGAGCCGCCTGGTGTAATGCAGCACTCAACTTCTGCTCTTCCCCCCACCCCCGAGATTTCTTTGTTGAAGTGACTCCAGATATATACTCTCAGCCTCAGGGGTAAAAAATCATAAAAATTTACACAAGGAAAACTATTTTTAGTATAGTTTCCACATGGTAAGGTGCTCCCATGTCAAGTGCATGGTGGGAAGGCCCTCGGGACATGGAGCGCTCCCCCAGCTGTCCTGGCCGTCCCTTTCACCCAATGCCAGTGCTGAGGGATTCCTATGACATGGGGCTCTTCTGCTTACCTATACATCTGAATCGTACGGCATGTGGGTTTTTCTGTTTGGCTTCCTCCTCTCTGCCTGTTATTTTTGCACTTCATTCCTTCTTATTACTGAGTCACAGTCAAGTGCGTGGACAAAGCAGAGTTTATCCATTCTGTCAATAAACAACCTGGGCTGGACTATTATAAAAGTCTTATAAAAGGGACTTTTGCAGATATATTGCATTTGTTTTGGACAAATATATAGGAGTGAAATTACAATAGAACCTATATAAGTTGACCACTCAGGGGACTATAAAAAGTGGTCAACGTTCACAGGTGGTCAACTTAAGGAACTAGGCCTACTGTACTGTCCGGTCCATGGACATTAGGTCAACTTAAAGAGGAGGTCAATGTACAGAGGTGGTCAACTGTAGAGGTTCTAATGGACTGGGTATTAGGTAAAAGTATTTGACATCTCAAGAGACAAGCTTTTGCCAAAGCGTTGTAACACTTTACACTCCTAAGGGCAGGGGGTGCGCTTGCTTCTTACTCCACAGCGCCCCCAGTGCCTGCTGTGGTCAGCCTGGTACATTGCAGACATTCCAATGGGCCCTGCAGTGCTATCTCACTGGGATTTAGTGGGCATTTTCCGGGTGGCTAAGGAAGGCACCCAGTTTTTCATGTGTTTGTGTACCGTATTTGTATCTTCCTTCATAAAGTTCCTTTGGTTTTCGTTTCGTTTAAAATTGTGTTGTTTCATGGAGTTTCAAGAATTCTTCATGTATTCTGGACACAAATCCTTTGTCTTATGGATATATTCTCATAGTTTGTGACTTCTTTGTTTATATTGATAATGCCTTCTGATGAAATTTTTGTCTTGATGAAGTCTAACTTATTATTTCTTACTTTATGAGTATGCCACTTGTCTCCTAAGAAAGCTTTCCTTGCCTAAGATCAGAGACATACTTTTCTGTGTGTTCTTACAAGTTTGTTGAACAAGTTCTTACAACTTGTTCTTACAAGTTTCATGATTGTTTATAATGTTTGAGATCCATCTCAAACTGACTTCATATGGAGTTATCAAGGTTATAACTTGATAACTTCACATTAGTTATCAAGGTTCTTTTTTTAATGGATCTTTCACAAGACACATTTTTATTTTTTTATTTTTTTTAAGCTTGAAAAATACTCCATGTCTTTATTTGATTAGTAAAATTAAACCCAAAACACTGAAATTGTTTAATTTTGACAGGATTGAACATATGAAGACCACTATTCCACAACTTCTGGAACATCCACATTCCACAAATGAATCCCTTAAGAAAACTTTATCTTAAATAAACAACATCATTAAACAAATATAAAAAGAATGGAAGATAATCACAAAGGACCACTGACTGTTGTCACTATGTTCCTTTTGGGGTAGTTTAATTTGAAACATTACTTTAATATCTAAGATTAAAGGTAACTCCAGGCACACTACCTAAATAGATAACAGAAAGCATTTTAACTGCAAGACACATTTTTAAATCTGTTAATTACAAGTGGCCCTTAAAGAACACAGGTATTAGAGTCACTGACACCCCCATGCAGTCAAAACTCCACATACACCTTTTCACTTTCTAAAAATAGAATAACAGCCTACTGTTGACTGGGGGCCTTACTGATAACATACGCAATTAATTAGCACATATTTTATATATGTCTGATATACTGTGTTCTTACAGTAAAGTAAGGTATAGAAAAGAAAATATTATTAAGAAAACCATTGGGGGGGGGGGTACAGAGAAAGATGGCAGATTAGAAACTGCTTCGTACTAGTCACTTGTGGTGAGGCAAGAGAACTAGCTCTCCAGACACCCCTGGCTGGAGGGACTTACACAGGAACATCACTCTGAGGGCACAGTGAAGCAGTGGTGGACTCCAGGAGTAAATGAGGAGGTCCAGAGCTGAGGAGAGCTGGCACAGAGGCAAGTACTTGCATATGACGAGGGGCTGACTGACCTGCCTTCAAGTGGAATAGGGACAGGAAAAGGCTGTCCTGCAGCTTATTGGTTTTGGACTAAATAGCTTCAGTGGGCAGTTTAAACTGCTTACACAAGTGAGGGGGCTCAAACAGTGTCTAGTGGCCAAAATTGAATACCAGGCAGGGTGGATCTCCCATTGGCTTGGCTGATAACTGAGCAGTGCCATTGTGGGAAGGCTGTGCTGGAGAAACAATTCTCAGGGTCCTAGTGCACAGCTGGCTCTGGTGTACTTGCTAAGCTCAATCATCTTTTGGGTGAGATGAGCAGACACAGAAGGCCACGATGTTGCTAGGGAACACTATTTGCCATACCTCCTAAGAAAACTTACAAAAGCTTCTTGACCCCAATCATGTGGGGACTATATGCTGACAAAGTGACCAGGCCCTGATTGAGGGCAAACAAGTCCCAAAGACAGGAAACAATCTCCTCTGCAACTAGAAAGTGGCTTCTGGCTTCCATACTATATACAGCAAAATCAGTGTGCATGTTCTCCATCTCTTAATAACACAGGACCTTCTGGTGTCCAAGCAATATATTGCTATGTATGCACATAAACACACATATAAATATATCTCTTAAATTTTTTGCTCCTTTTCACAAGTTTTTTCTTAATTTTTCTTTTCTTTTCTTTTTTTTTTTTTTATTGCTGTAGTTGTTGCTGTTCTTGTTTGGGTCTGGTTGTATTTTTGGTTTTTTTTTTTCATTTTTACTTTCTTCAATAGCAAGGGCTCATCCATTTTTGTTACAGTTTTTCAGCTCTTTTATGCTTTCCTCTGTTTTTACTTCTCTTTCTTTTTTATCTCCTTTGGTAGAGATTTTTCTATTTTTCTCATCTTTCCCATATAAATTTCTCATACGACAACTATGTTATTCCTGATTTTTCTTTATCTTTTATAATTATATTTTTAATTTTATTTATTGTTTTTTTTTTTCCTTCCTTTTCTCTTAGTGCTGTGGGATCACAGCATTTTTTCTGGCTCAATAAGGTCACAAGCTCACAGTCTAGGATGTCTTTCTACCTTTGGCCTTTGGAAAGATGGTATTGAAAGGTCCCCACTATGATATATTGCTGATTTTTTTTTTCCTTTTATTTTTCTTCTATATTTGGCAGATGAGAGGTCTTGCTTTTGCCCCCCGGCTGCTAAGGAGCTCCTGACTTCTAGGGACCTCCCTGAAGGCCTAGATTCACAGATGTGGTCATAGCACTCTCCCAATCACAATGATTTCTCCTGTCACTCTTTTTCTCTTTTTCTGTCCTTCTCATCTTCTATTCAATTCTTTTCTTTCACCTCATCCATTTCTTTTATTTTCTTCTATTTATCTTTTTCTTTCCCTTCTCCCCTCTAGCTCATTACCCTTCTCTTTCTTTTAGTCTTATACCAAAAGGCCACTTCAACACCTAATCTCTGAAGCAATGTAATTTAAAGGAAAGGAGGAAGTGAGAAATAAAAAGTAGGGGAAGGAAGTGAATGCACCTGAGAAGGAACTGAAAGAAAAATTCTGGCAATAAGAACATCTAAAACAGAGTAACCCTATACCCCAAGGAAACATGAGGCAGCTACTGCAAAGGATTCTACCTATAAATAATTAATGGAAATGTCAGAAAGGGAATTTAAAATATGGATGGTGAAAGCAATAAAGGGAATTGATAAGAAAGTGGGAAAAAAGAACAGAACAAAAAGTGAATGATAGATATGAAGAATATTGAAAGGATATGGCAGAGCTTAAGAAATTATAGGAGTTGATCATGGAATTTAAAGATACACTAGAAGGTATAAAAAACAGATTAGATCATGGAAAAGAAAGAATCCCACAGTTGGAAGATAAATCTCTTGAACTAACCCAGGTAGTTAAAGAGGTAGAAAAGAAGAAATTAAAAAAAAAAACAGAACATTTGCTCAGAGAATTATGGGGCTTCATAAAGCATTCAAGCATATGAATTCTAGGTATCCCTGAAGGAAGAATATCCCAAAGGAACGGAAGCCCTCCTAGAGGATATGATAAATGAAAATTTCCCAAGTTTCACTAATGATTTCAAAACACTCCTTTTATTGAGATAGCAAACCTCAGTCATCTCAAATAGAGCCTTCCCAAGACACATTGTAATGAACCTTTCCAAATCAAGATGAAATTTCATTTCTAATGAAAGTTGTTTTTTTTAGGAAGGTTAAAGGTAGATTAACTACCAGAATTCTGTGTCCTACTAAATTAAGCTTCAAAATTGATGGAGAAATCAAATCTTTTACTGATATACAAACATTGAGGAAATTTGCCACAGTGACCATCAAAATGAGCCACCAGCAAATTGAACACTCAGAAATGAAAGAATTTCAAAAATTTAAGAATAAAACTCAGCTTCCACAATGGTTCAGAGGACAAAACCAAGCCATGGACTTTTCATTATATAAGATGAATAGAACTCAGACACACTTATTAATTCTCTCAATAAATGTTAATAGCTTGAATTCTCCACTGAAGAGGCACAGGCTGGCCAACTAGATAAAAAAACACAAGCCAACCGTATACAGTCTCCAGGAAACACACCTAACCCTGAAGGACAAAACAAGACTCAGAGTAAAGGGATGGAAAACAAAATTTCAGGAAGATAGAAATCAGAAGAAAGGAGGAGTAACAGTCCTACTTTCAGATACAAGTAAATTAAAAGTAACTAATGTCAAGAAATACAGATGGTCACTTTATACTTGTCAAGGGTACAATACAAGAGGACATTGCAATCCTAAATATTTATGCACTTATCTTAAATGTTCCCAGATTTATGAAACAGAGATTGATTGGGCTGAGCAATATGGTATCCTATGACATCATAACATCTCAGGACTTTAACAACCCTCTAGTATAACTGGACAGATCCTCTAACCAGAAGCCAAAAAAAGGTAGAAAGGACTTAAACATGACCCTAGAACAGCATTTCTCAACCTGCGACTGCAGCATTAAGATGGTTGAGAATCACTGCCCTAGAACAAATGAGCTTAATAGACATATACAGAACACACCATTCCAAAGCTAAGAAATACACATTTTTCTCATCAGCCCATGGAACATGCTCCCAAATACATCATATCATAGGATATAAATCAAACCTCAACAAAACAGAAAGAATTGAAATTATACCTTAAATAACTCTACTGCAACAAAAAATTTTATGCCCACATAGAGGCATGGACATTAAACAACCTTATGCTGAATTACATACAGTTGGATCAAGGAAGAGATAAAAGAGGAAATTAATAAAGTACATCTTACTAACAATGAAGCTACAAGTTACCATACCTGTGGGATACTGCAAAAGCAGTCCTAAGAGGGAAATTTATCCCATTATATATCTACATCTGAAAAGCAGAAAGAGAACACATGAACAACCTAATGAATCATCTTAAGGAAACTGAAAAGGAAGAGCAATCCAATTCCAAACCCTGCAGAGAAAAGAAATAATCAAATTAAATCAGAAATAAATGAAATTGAAAACAAAAGAATCATACGGAAAATTAGTGAAACAAAAAGTTGGCTCTTCAAAAAGATAAATTAAACTGATACACCTTTGGCCAGGAAACAGAAAAGTAAAATCTCTAATAACCTCAATCAGAAATGAAAAAGGGGAAATAACAACAGATACTACAGAGATACAAGGGATTATATCTGACTGTTACAAGAAATTCTATTCCTAGAAATTTGAAAATGTGGAGGAAATGGACCAATACCTGGAATCACACCACCTCCCCAGACTTAATCAAGAAGAAATAGATCTCTTGAGCAGATTGATGTCAAGCACTGAGATGGAAGAAACAATAAAAAAAAAAAAAAAAAACTCTTCCAATCAAAAAAAGTGCTGGACAAGGTGGTTTTACACCAGAATCTTTCAAACCTTCAAGGGAGATTTTGTACCTACTCTGCAGAAACTATTCTAAAAACAGTGAGAAGGAAGGAACTTTTCCCCAACACATATAAAGCAAACATCACACTGATCCCAAAACCAAGAAGGTACCCAATTGAAAAAGAGAACTACAGACCAATTTCACTGATGAATATAGATGCAAAAATACTCAATAAAATGTTAGTCAATAAGCTACAGAAACGCATTTAAAAAATTATACATCACAATCAAGTAAGCTTTATCCCAGGAATGCAAATCTGCTTTAACATATGAAGATCTATGAAAGTAATTCATGATATTAATAGAAGCAAAAACAAATGATCCTCTCAATATGATCCTCTCAATAGATGCAGAAAAAGCAGATACTTTCAATAGACACAGAAAAAGCATTTGATAAAATTCAATATCATTTCCTAATAAGAACACTTAAGAATATAGGCATAGGTGGCATTTTCTAAGTCTGACTGAAGCCATCTATGACAGACTCTTCGCTAATATTACACTGAATGGAGTAAAACTGAAAGTTTTTCCACTTAGAACTGGAACTAGACAAGGATGTCCTCTATCATAACTATTCTTCAACATAGTGCTGGAAGTTCTAGCCAGTACAATCAGGAAAAAGAAGGACAATAAGGGCATCCAAGTGCAGGCAGAGGAGGTCAAACTCTCATTCTTTGCCAACGATATAATCTTATACTTAGAGAACCCCAGACACTCAACCACAAGACTCCTAGAAGTGATCAAGAAATACAGTAATATCTCAGGGTATAAAATCAATGTTCATAAATAAGTAGCCTTCATATCCACCAATAATAGTCAACTTGAAAAGCTAATCAAAGACATAATTCCCTTCACAGTAGCTTCAAAGAAAATGAAATACCTAGGAATATACCTAATACAAGAGGTGGAGGGACCTGTACAAAGGAAATTATGAAACTCTGAGAAAAGAAATAGTAGATTACATTTACAATTGGAATAACATACTATGCTCTTTGTTGGGAAGAACCAATATTGTCAAAATGTCTATACTATTCAAAGCAATCTACAGATTCAACACAGTCCACATTAAAATACCAACATCATACTTTGAAGAACTGGGGAAAATGTTCCTTGTTTCATATGGAACCATAAAAAAATCCTGTATATCCAAGGCAATTTTTAGTAATAAAAACAACACCAGAGGCATCATTCTACCAGATTTTAGGCTACCTTACAGTCCACCGTGATTAAAACATCATGCGGTATTATGACAAAAATAGAGACATAGACATATGGAACTAAACAAAAAACCAAGAGATGAAACCAGTCTCTTATAAACCATCTGATATTTGATAAACCAAACAAAAGCATGCATTAGGTAAAAGAACCCCTATTCAATGAATGGTGCTGGAAAAACTGGATAATTACATGTAAGAGACTCAAATTGGACCTGTACCTTTAACACCTGCAAAAATTGACTCAAGATGGATAAAAGATTTAACTCTAACACATGAAATGATAAAAATCCTAGAAGAAAGTGTGGAAAAACTCTTGAGAATGTCAGGCTGGAGAAAAATTTATGAAGAAGACATCTATGGCAATTGCAACAACAACAAAAATAAACAAATGGGACTTAGTTAGACTGAAAAGTTTCTGCATAGCCAAGGACACAACAATTAAATCAAATAGACAGCCTTCAGAATGTGAAAAGATATTAGCATGTTATGAATCTGATAATGGCTTGATAACTAGGATCTCTAGAGAACTCAAATTAATCAACAAAGAGCAAAAAATTTCATCTATTACTGGGCAAGAGACAGAACCTTCCTCTGAGGAAGACAGAAAAATGGTTAACAAACATGAAAAAGTGTTCGTCATCCATAATTGTTGAAGTTTCTCTGAAGAAATAGATCACAAAATGAGGATGATCAGTACAAGGTGTAAGGAGAGAGGCTTACTGTCACTCCGCAGAGCGTGCTCACCTCTGCTCCCACAGGGCTTTTTAAAGAAAGTATTATAATGCTTTGTCAACAAGTAACATTTCTCATGGCACATAATTTCTCTCCTTAACAAATTTGTTGGCTTCTAATCTATACATAAACATTCTCTTGAGCTACCTGACCCTTCTCATAGGAACACAGTTGCTTGATGTCATGCCACCAAGCTTCATATGTTCTTGTGTTTGCATCAGGAACATCTAGACACTCTCATGTCCCCAGAGGCCAAAGTCAGGTCATGCCTGATAAAAATTCCATCCACATTCTACCCTTGTTCTTTTGATTGTTCTTCGTAAAGCATTAAGGACAAAACTGTGGCCTTTTGTTTTGTTCCTTGTGATTTTCTTGAGATTCTTCTCCAGACTGTGTAGCACAACACAACAATACAAATGATTAATAACATAAAAATGAAAGAAGTACTACTTGATGCTTTCAATTGCTTAATAGGAGATAATTGGCTAATACCATCAGAGATGCTTTGTAATACATCTGTTCCCAACAGCAATTGTAGCTGATGTGCAAACGTTTCTGACATATGCTGTCATAATTCTGTAATTTCTTCAGTCAGATAAGTGTTAATCAATAAATGTTTTCTAACTTTATCCCAATTAAAATGTGTCATTCCAAGGAACAAGGGTTACACAGAAGGTAGTAATATTCCAATCACTACACCATTTGATTTGTCTTTGTAGACTTACAATTTGATCCCCCAACAATAGTAGGGCTTATTCTAAATCTGTTAATTTGTTATTAATTTCAGAATCTATTTTGCACTGGGCTGTCCATAGTCTTTCTTAATTGCTATGTCAATTTTGAACAAATTCTATAGTTTGGACAGATTGGTGTAAAACTACACTAGCAGTTGCTGTGGTAACACTAATAGTAATCAGTCCAATAATAATGTATATCAACAGCCCAAACGTGTGATTAGTATGTTTCTTGATAGAGTCCACAAGATGTTAAAACAAAAAGGCTGTAGGTGAATCTTGCATGGCCTCTGCATCCAAACCAGCATTCATACCTCAAGCTCTTAGAATATAAATGCTTTCTCGACTGTGATTAAAAGAAACTGAGGAATTAAAGAACAATTTATACAAGAAATAGCAGACTCCTTGGGATGCCACTGGGCAAATCCCTTCATTAAAACATATGGCAGTCTTACACAAGCACGTACATAATGGGATTCACTTCTATGAAAGGTTAGGGTAGAAAAATTGTTAGTATTATGTGTGATAGCTTCTTTCCAAGCACATAATCATGATAAAGAAGTTGTTGTTTCCAAAGATGTTGTTGAGTTGGGTCATATGTGGATGGAATTGGTGGGGACATACCACCACCATACCATACAAAAATGATGGGCTGTGGTAGATATACTATTATTACCTTTATGTTGCCCTAAATCTGCTCCTACTCCTTTGTCTCAAGTGGTCCCATGGGGTCCCCAATCAATGATGCTTCCATAGGAAACATTAACTAACACTCGAGGTACTTCTTCATGACAAAATGTCCACTCTACCCACTCAGATAGATGTGTAGTGACAGGCATGGAACAGTGTGGGAGTTGGGGGGAGCAGATCCTTCATGACTCTCATTACCCTTCTATCCTTTTGTTTATAAAATATAAATTAGTTTGATTTCCTTAGTCTTGGTACCATTTCTTATAGTGGATAGCCAAGCCTCATTTGCAGGCTTTAAACAGTGACTTCCATTATCTATACAGATGGGGACTCCTTGAATACCCACAATATAATTGACTATGACTGTGCCTTCTTCCCCAGGTCTCAGTGGCCCACGGGAATCATAAGGTCCAGGCATCCAGCTAGAACCATTAACATATACTGGAATGGTGGGATCATTCCATGATATGGCCGTATTTAATGGAGGATTAGGAATATAGGCCCAATATGTAAAATTAGCCATATTACTACTATTTACAGTTCTCACCTGGGGAGAAAGAAGGGCCAGCAGGGCCACAAAGAGGAATTCTGGTGTTGTAGTTTTGCCTTGTTGGCAGGCATGTTCTCAACCCTTCGTGGGAGCTTCTTAACCTGCCCCCAGGTAGGCAGGGTGGCACACGTTGTTGATGACAATGGGGACAGCATCATAGTGCATCCTAAAGCGAAATGTTGAAAATCCTCGGAGACAGTGACTCACTGAAGTCACGCTGTGGTCTTTTGTTCATGTTGAGGTTTGCTCCAACATGCAGGTGACCACTGCTTCCCTTCTGAGTCTGTGGAGACATAAGTAAAACCTCTCCCCCATCTTAAAACTATACCAGGTTTCTAAGAATTATCAAAATTTTTCTAATATATGGGTTGATTAAGTTTAGCTGAATGCTGAGGGTCTATGTTTCCAATGGCCTTCTGCTTCTATAGTAGCATCTGTAGCACTAATCAGAAAATTCAAAGTAAAGAGTGCTTTCTCTAAAAGAAATATTGATATGTTATATCCACCTCCCACTTTCCGTTTAAGTAACATTTCTTTGAGAGTGTGATGTTTGCATTTAATGATAGCTTTACCTTGTGAATTATAAGGGATGCCAGTAGAATGACAGACAGTCCAATGTGAAAGAAAAGTCTAAAATGGATGGGACAGATAACTGGGTGCATTATCTGTCTTTATGTGGGCAGGAAGCCCCATGTGATTAAAAGTTTCATTAAATGGGTGATGTCATGCATGGATTTTTCACAAGGGAGAGCTGAAGCCCAAGAATAACCAGAAAAAGTGTTTACTGAGTGATGCACATATTTTAACTTGCCAAAAAGAGGGAATAATGGTAACATCCATTTACCATATGTGGTTGGAATATAGACCCCGGGGGGGTTACCCCAGGGGAATAAGTGGGATTATTGAGTTGGCTACAAGATGGACCCAGTGATACAGTATGTTGGACTTGTTTGATGGGAATAGAAAATTGTTGTAGTAGGCCTTTGGCATTAACATGAGGGTCTATGTGAAATTGTGATGCAGTTAAATATGTATCCAATTAATAACTTAACAATGTAATCATTGGAGGAAGCCATAGGACCAGGAAGTCCAGTGTGAGCATGGATATGCATAATGTAAAGAGGGTTAGAGCACAAATGCATGAGGATTTAGAGTTTAGAAAACAACATTATCAGATCATCGTTATGTGACAGCGGGAGAGAAACAGTTTCAAAGTGAGAAACAAAAGTCTCAGCATATTGTGAGTCCATTACGATATTGAGGGGAGATGAGAAGTCAGATAATAGAAAATAAATGGCAAATAGTTCATTCTTCTGAACCAAAGAGTAAGGTTCTTGCTGGACTTTAGAAATTGTGCGATTAAAATATCCTACCATTCCAATTTTATTAGCATTGTGTAAAAGGTGTCTGTGTGAGAAAGAGGAGTAGAGCACACACATGAAGACAAGATTCAAGAGGTTTTCCTTAGAAATTGAATACACTTATCTTTTGGGTAAGCATTACTAATAGATCCAAGAAGGGAAGAGAAAGCAATTTTCCAATCCAGATTAATTTTCCAATTATCATAAATTTATCATTCTATAACTGTCTGATGCAGGAATGACCTTTTAACACTAGGTGGCAGGTTTTTTCCAAATACGTAGACAACCTCTTTGATGTTTTATTAGGTAAAAATACTCATTCCAAAACTGAATTAATCTGATAAATGAGGCCAGTTGGTGAATATTCCAAGGGAAGAACAAGGAAAAAACTATACTATTCAGGATGTATATGATCAAGATAATGGATAGAAAATTGTTGAGAAATCACCGATAGCTCCTCTTTTGCTGCGGGAGTTAAATGGTTAGGACTGTTAAGATCAGAATCACCTTCTAATGTAGAAAATAAATGAGTTAAGGCATAGGTAGGGATACATAAAGAAGGTCTAAGCCAATTAAGATCTTCTAAGCATTGTTGAAAGTCATTAAGTGTTTTAAGTTTATGTAACTCTACTCTTTGGGGCCACATTCTTTGGGAATCAAGTTTATAGCCTAAATATGAAAAAGGAGGTTGAGTTTGAATTTTGTCAGCAGCTATTTGCAAGCCATACTCATGTAAAATGGAAGAAGCATATTTTAGTATATTTTGTAAGGTAGAGATCTCCACATGAGCAAACAAAATATCATCCATATAATGAATTCTAAAAGCAGAGGGAAACTGTTTTCTTATGTCCTATAAAGGTTGGTTAACAAAGTGTTGACACAAGGTGGGGCTATTGAGCACTCCTTGTGGTAATACACACCACTGATATCAATCATGAGGCTTATGCTGAGTAAGGGAAGGCACTGAAAAGGCAAAGTGAAGGCAATCTCCAGGGTGTGAATAAACAGTAAAAAAGCAATCCTTTAAATCAATGACATGTAAATGCCAATTTCTAGGAATCACAGAAGGAGAGGACAGGTCAGGCTGTAATGGACCCATGGGTTGAATGGTAGAATTAACTTTTCTTATGTCTGTAAGCATTCTCCATTTTCTTGACTTCTTTTTTTTTTTTGGAAACAGAGTCTCATCATGTTGCCCTCGGTAAAGTGCTGTGGTGTCACAGCTCCCGGCAACCTTCAACTCCTGGGCTTAAGCTATTCTCTTGCCTCAGCTTCGCAAGTAGCTGTAACTACAGGCACCCACCACAATGCCCAGCTATTTTTGTTGTTGTTGTTGTTATAGTTGTTTAGCTGGCCCAGGTCATGTTCAAACCCTTCACCCTTGGTGTATGTGGCTGGCACTGTAACCACTGTGTTATGGGCACCAAGCTGACTTGTTTTTTATTACAAAAGTAGGAGAATTCCATGGACTAGTAGAAGGTTCCTTATGACCTTCTTTCAACTGTTCCTGTATAATACTTGAAAGGGCTTATAATTTATCATAAGTTAAGGGCCACTGCTCCACCCATACAAGATCATTAGATTTCCAAGATAACTTTAGGGTAAAGCCTGAAGCAGTGGTCTCTGTGATAAATTTGACTCACTCAATAGAAGTTGCTTCTCCAGCGAGTTTATGGTTGGAATGGTGAGCATAGCTTCACATTGGGACAACAAATCTCATGCCCCCAAATTAATGGTTATATCAGCAATGTATGGCTGTAAAACACCTTCTTGTCCTTCTGGACCTTTAGAAAATAACATTCTGGTACTTTGAAATACAGAATATAAAGTACCAATTCCAGAGAAGTTTACATTAGATATTTGTTTAGGCCATTCTGGTGGCTGTTGGCTCAGAACCATAATAGAAACATCTGTTCCTGTGTCAATAAGATCTGTAAATGTTTTATTTAGAATTATGACAGTTAAATGGGGTCTCCATTCACCTAAATGACTTTGCTAAAAAATGCATTGACCAGTACTGCCAAAGCCACCATTCTCTGCACTGGAGCAGTAGATGCTTTATGATATGGTAAGATTGACAATCGGGCAATTTGTTGACTAGCTAACGATTGAACAGGTTGAATTACAGTGATCATGACTAAGATCTCACCATTGTAGTTGCTGTCAACAACTCCGGTATGTACAAATATACCTTTAGATATGAGACTACTTCTCCAAAATATAAGACCTACAGTGTCTTTAGGTACAGGTCCACATATTCCAGTATGTAGCTTAGATACTCCTTGATGGGGTAATAACTGAGCATTATCCTTTAGTGGGAGGTTGAGGGCAGCATTCCCAGTTGTGGCATGGAGGAGAGATTCAATGGGTTGGCACTGGGTTGAACTGAAAACTGAAACATTCCTATATTCTATTGATTTGGACCCAGGGGCTGGCCCATTTGGGAGTTTCTCAAAGTAAGTGCATTCCCATCTTTATCAAAGTGGGACATACATTCATTAGCCCTACGAAAGCTTTTTCTACATTTTGGACAAGGCCCCAAAGGTTTATTCTGGCTTTGCTCCTTTCTCAGAGTTGATTATTCAGTACTCTCTGCCCTTTTTATCCATCTTTCTTTACATGACCCATCTTACCACAGCTGTAACATTTTGTAAGTGAGGGTCGCAGCCCTTCTCTTAAGTATACAGCCAACAAGTTAGCCTCAAAAGGTTCAGTAACCAATGTCAGAGTAAGCTGACATTGATATATTCTTCCAAAGGAGCACCTTGAGCAGGCAATGGGTGAAAGCCTTCTGGCACTCTGCATTAGCATTTTCAAAAGAGAGTGTTTTCAAGAAGAAATCATGAACATCCAGTTGAGGAACTTCCTTTGTAAGGGTTTCTCAGAGCTGCACCAATAATTCCATGTATGGCTCACCTTTAGATTGTAATATTTTTGTAAAAGATCTAGTGATCTCACTAGAGGCTTGTACTTGCTCCCAAACTCTTGTACAGAATAAACGAGTATGCACAATGGCAATGGCATCATATTGTGACTGAACCTGAATTCCTACCCATTGTCCACTGCCCATCAACTGATCCTCTGTGCTGGGCATGCCCCTAGCCTGATTCTGTCATGATAACTGAGCAGCCTCCTTCTTCTACCAAGTACAAAATTGCAAATATTGACCTGATTCAAGAATGGTACAAGTGATTGCATCCCAATCATATGGTACGAGTCTCATTTCTGAACCCAAACCTTGGACCAAACCTTTCACATAAGGAAATTGCATACCATACGTAACAGCTTGTTTGGGATCTTTGATAGTTTTAAAAGTGAGGGGATTGTGAGTATATTGAACAAAATCCTGAGGATATTGTTCATTAGGTGAGTGTTAAGTAACAGTTACCAGAAAGAGTCCCAAAATTTGAGAATCAAAAGCACCAATATCCCCTGCTTTCCTTCCTTCCAATACAGCTTGAAGGAATGGGGATTCTCAGTGGCAGAGCTCTGGTAGTGTTGGAGCAGGAGAGGCAGAGGGTATTGCTGGAGGCTGCCCACATTATTTGAAGGACTTTCACAGTTTTTTTTCTGTGAGTCTAATTTGGGAAAGTGAACATTATCTAAATGTTTAGACAGTTCAGTTAATTGTGCTATCAATATTTTATAATCAGGAAGTACATCTATCCCCTCAAATTCACTTTCAGATAAAGATTCCAAGCTGGATTCCTTTTTACTCATATTACAATACTTCATATCAGATTCAATCTCAGTTTGTACTTCATAATTCTGTGAAATTTCTTTCCTTTTCTTCTTTCTCTTTTGTTCAATTGCCTCCTTTTTCTGCATCGGCGATAGAGGCCATGGTTGGGAGGGCATTGGATCAGTAGACTCACAGCGTCTCCCTCCACAACATGTTTTTATCTTAGTCAATTCACAGTCAGAAACCAACCCTTTGTGGGACTCATTCTCTGTTTCAGACTCCAACAGCTATAAAGCCAAAGTAATAAGATTACAAAGAGGCCATACAGACAAAGGAATGTTATCACCTTCCTGATGAGCACAACGCAAAGCAGGCACCACTTGTTTCCAAGTTTTTAAATTTAAAAAAGCTCTATCTGAAGATTGGAAACATAGCAGTGCTTGTGCACATATTTGAATAATTCCTCAAAATTCTTTTGTTTCACTTTTATCCCTGTGCTCTGTAGAAGGGTTTTGAGAACTTTCATATATTGAGATTCTTTTTTTGTTGTTATTTTTTTTAATTAAATCATAGCAGTGTACGTTAATACTATCATGGGGTACAGTGTACTTTTTCTATATACAATTTAAAATACTTTCATCCAACTGGTTAACATAGCCTTCATGTCTTTTTCTTAGTTATTGTGTTAAAACATTTATATTCTACTTTTAGAGAGATTCACATGTACCCTTATAGGATGAAACATAGGCATAATCCCACCAATCACCCTCCCTCCACCCACCCTCCACCGTTTCCTCCCCTCCCTTACCCCTCTCCCTGTATTCCTGGGCTAAAATTGGGTTATAGTTTTCCTATGAAAGCTATAAATTAGTTTCATAGTAGGCCTGAGTACTTTGGATACTTTTTCTTCTGTTCTTGAGATACTTTGCTAAGAAGAATATTTTCCAGCTCCATCCATGTAAACATGAAGGAGGTAAAGTCTCCATCTTGAATACTTAGAGATCTAAATATGGATCTACCATTTGATCCTACAATTCCTCTGCTAGGTATATATTAAGAAGACCAAAAATTATGCTACAATACAGATATCTGTACCAGAATGTTCATTGCAGCCCAATTCACAATTGCTAGGTCATGGAAGAAGTCCAAGTGCCTATTAACCCATGAATGGATCAATAAATTATGGCGTATGTAAACCATGGAATTCTATGCAGCCATGAAGAAAGATGGAGACTGTACTTCCTTCATGTTTACATGGATGGAGCTGGAAAATTTTCTTTACTGTTCTTTAATTCTCTTTTAATACAAGCTCTTTGAGAATGTGTCAATTTATTTCTAAACATATTGAATTTTTAATACAGCTTGGGTTACGAATTCCTAATTGAAATGGAGAATTTATGCTGTATAATATTTATTCTATGGATTTCCTCAGGCTTTTTAGTGGACTAATCCACAAACTATTTTGCAAATAAAGGTTTTAGTTTGTTGAGAATGGACAGCTTTATAAATGTAGTTAGTAGCTGAAGTATCTCAGATACTTCATTTGTTTTCATTTCTTTGCCTCAAAGAAGTATGTGTTAAAATGTCTGATATGGTCATTGTTTTCTGTTGTTTTATATGTTTTTTTAATGCTGTGTACTTATATGCAAGCATACTCAGAACTATTATATTGTCTTTTTGTATTGTTCCTTTTTGGGAGATCATAAATTATTAACCACTTATTTCTCGAACAAATTAAATTGTCGCTTTGCATGCAATAACTTTTAATAATAATGTTTTCCTTGAAATAGGCTCAAGCATAATTAGATAATGTAATTTGTTTTTAAGAGTAGACATACAGGTAGTTCAAAAGTTAGAGATTTCTAAATGAATTAGAATGGCAATAATATATCATTCTTCTCTTGATATTTCTCTGAGATTGAATCTTGCCAAGAGTTTAGAAAGCCAATTTATGTTTATGGTTTAACCTAAAATATGATGTCTGTGAAACCAGAACTAGAATCCAGGTCTTCTAAATTTAGCTTGAAAAAAAAAAGAGGGAGAAAGGAAAAGTAGGAGAGTGAGAACCTAAGTCAGAATTATATGAATGTGTGAGAAAGATCAAGGGGTAGAATAGTCAGAGATGGGGAGAGGGAGAGAGAGTCAGAATAACCCATTCTTTGCCCAGCATCATCACCCGGCACTGTGATAGGTTCTTTACGTACATGGTTTTGTGAAAGGAGCCAGATGTACTCCACAAAGACACTTCTAACAACAGGAGCAGCGGGGAGCAGACTTTTCCAATACAACTTAGACATTAATGGCTTAAGTCTTCACAGTCAATTCCATTCAGAATGAGGAGATGATTTTGCATAATCCATAACAGTATCTATTTTTAGCAGATTTTAAAAGACTCCTTTACCACATTTCTTGCAGAAAAAAGGGAGCCAACTCTTCTGTTATTGGCTAGCACATTTTTAAAATATTTCCATTCTAATGCTCTCCAAACCTCAGTACAAAATCATGCCTAAATGCCGAGGGTGCCAAAAAAATGTATAGCATTTTAAGAAAGGAAAAAGGATTAAATTTATAATGCTCAAGTCAGGTTTGACTTCTGAAATTAAAAGAGGTACTCAAGGTGCCTTGCATTTATTCTCTGTTACTGGTATGTAGTGAGTATTAATTTTTTTTTTTTTGAGACGGAGCCTCAAGCTATCCCCCTGGGTAGAGTGCTGTGGCATCACAGCTCATAGCAACCTCCAACTCCTGAGCTCAAGCAAATCTCCTGCCTCAGCCTCCCAAGTAGCTGGGACCACAGGCATCCACCACAACGCCCGGCCATTTTTTGGTTGCAGCCATCATTGTTGTTTGGCGGGCCAGGCTGGGGATTTGAACCCGCCACCTTAGGTGTATGTGGCTGGCACCTTAGCCAATTGAGCCACAGGCACCAAGCCAGAGTATTAAAATTTTAATACAGTGTTTTCCTTTATTAAAATGTATGTACATTTTTTTGGCACCTCTGTATTTGACTAATAAAATGTACAAACACTAACATTAGCCATTAATATTTTTGAACATTTTACTAGTTGTAAACTAATCCATAAATGTTTGTAAGAAGACAAAAATCTGGAAAGTTGTTTCTTCAGCAGTCACTATCCACAGACAAATGTAATGTTTTTATTAAAACTTTATTCACAGAATATATATATGAAATTTTTATATGTAAATTATCATATGTAAATAAATATAACAATCAATTCATTTAAAGCATCAGATGAATTGATATAAAAATAGGTAAAAAATAAAACATACATCCATTCATAAAGGAATAATAGTTTGTGAATTAGGCACCATTTTTAAGATTGTCATCTGGAGATAAGAAACTAATAAAACTCTGAGAACGGTGAGTTGTTCTAATTACTTAAAAAGAGTTGTCCTACAAGGGATATTTGATATAAGATTTGGGATTATATTTCTTGAAATTCCAACTAAATGTTATACATGTAAGAATTTGATATTTGAGTAACTATTTAGAAAATAATAATTGAAAACTAAAAGTGTTCGGCGGCACCTGTGGCTCAAAGGAGTAGGGTGCTGGCCCCATATACTGGAGGTGGCAGTTTCAAACCCAGCCCCGACCAAAAACTGAAAAAAAAGAACTGAAAGTGTAATGTACTTCATTCTTTGACAACCCTAGGAAGTTATTTCATTATATAGATTTAGAAATGTCTTTATATTTGGACTTAAAAATAAACTAAAATTCACATGTGCATAAGAATTAGATTTGTTACTATTGGTTTTCGGGATGGTTGCTCAACATGCAAAGCTCGAAGTAGGCAAACCATCTCTGTAATGGTCTCTAAAATATACTATCACTAAGAGGTCATATCATTTCTTGTCCAAACTGGGGTAATTTTAAGAATGAAGGCAGTACTTATAAAAATTATTCTGGCATAAAAATTGAAGTTATCGCTGGGCATGGTGGCTCACATCTATAATCTTAGCACTCTGGGAGGCCAAGGCAGGTGGATTGCCTGAGCTCACAGGTTTAAGACCAGCCTGAGCCAGAGTAAGACCTCATCTCCAAAAATATCCAGGTGGGCGTTGTGGCAGGCACCTGGAGTCCATGGTACTTGGGAGGCTAAGGCAAGACAATCACTTGAACCCAAGAGATTGAGGTTGATGTGAGCTGTGATGCCACAGCACTCTACCAGGACCGACAAAATAAGACTCTGTCTCAAAAAAAAAAAAAGAAAAGAAAGAAAGAAAAGAAAAGAAAATTGAAGTTGTTGCAGACAAACTAGAATGTATATTCACCTTAGCCATGAAAGCACTGAACACTTTAAATTTACTTTTTTTTTTTTCCAGTAAAATAGTTTCAGCAGAGGAGGCTTTGTGACATTTAGAACATTTGAGGTATTCCTAACAGACTAGGTTCAGTATGGCACATCTCCGATTGATTAATTATAGGAGCACTGGCTAACTGAAAGGCCTGGTTAGTGCTCAGCAGGAAGGCTCATCACCATCAATTTCAGTGGAAGAGGTCAGTGATCCAGGTCTGGAGTATTTTTTGATTTTGAAGGAAGGTCTATTATTTTTCCAGGTTAGCAATTTATTCTTCCTCCTACTTTACTGGTTGATTGAACAAAGCAACAATAAGAAGAAGGTGTTAGTTAGCTGTCTACAAGATCCGAATTAAGAGCACAACAGCTCTATTGGATAGACTGTTATTAATGTCTCCATTTTAATAATAAACACTGAGATACCGATGGCTTTGAAACCTTCCTACAGTTACAGAGCTAATAACTGCCAGAGCTGAGATCCAGACCCAGGCTGTGTTGGCTGCACTTACTCTGTACTTTGCCAGTTTGCTAGAATTTCTTTGGGTAGTGCTTGAGGCACATAGAATTTTGAGGTATTAATGCCCACAAGACTTGTATTAAAAATCTAGTAGTACACTATATGATTACAGTGTATTCATTCACCCTTTTAAAATTAATGAATTCTTATAAGCAGAAGAAGTGAAAGGAAATACTAAAATAAGGAAAAGATCAAAAAGTCAGAATTTCTCAAAGGAATCATTTGTCCATAGAAAATAAAACAGTGTATTTGGTGATTAACAAGTACTTGTAGAATGAATGAATGGGCACCTGTGTATAAACCTGTGATCTTTTCTCTTTTTCTCAATTTCAATAACTGTCCATAAAAGGTGACAAAAATGAGTGTTACCAAAACTGAGGCTGTTCAATAAGCCAGAGTTATATGGGCAACAGTAAAAAGAAATGGCATGCCTGGGCCCCTGGACAAGCCTTGAACTGGGACCAGGAGTCCAGTCATAACAAGACTCACCTCCACCTCATATTGTGATCTGAAAATCTGACCTGGAAATACGCAAATTCTCTCAACTTCCTCTTTCATGAAAGTAAGAGAAAGCAAGTATTTACATGCCTCTTAAAGTTTTATAATTTTAAGTGACTTTTTGTTCTTACACAAGTGGCCTGCTGCTGATGCCTGCCAAAGTGGATGGTTGAGGTCTTAAGAGTTTTCAGGTTATTCTGTCTTTTAAATTCTTCCTTAAATCTAATTTCAGAATATTTAATCAACATTTCCCCAGTGGTTTTGATGTTCCTTAGTTACTTTGAACTGAGAATATATGATAATGCTTTTCTATTTTTTCTGTGAAAATGTATCTGAGAAAGATGTGCATTTGCAGAAAAATCATGATGCCATTACTACCTAAGAGGATTGGCACCTGTGGAAGATGTTAGCAGAACTATATCCATGTCAGTAATTTAGAGGGGTTGGGCTGGCTGACTGATTAGGCTGATTCTTAGGCTGGTTTAAAGTTATCTTAATTAACAAATTATGATCCCAGCATGACACACTTATCAGAAAGAGCATATGTCCACAAGCTATCTGATAGCTGTTGAAAATGAGCTGAGGAAAAGGATATCACTGCCAGTTCACACAGAACGTCTAATCTGTAATTTCTCATATGCTCAGTTATCAAAGTCAAGACATTGCTTAATTTGGGTTAGGATGGAAATGTATGTCTCTGTATTTTTGACATATTATGATAAATATATATTCGTTTTGCAATTTAAAAACAAAGTACAGTAGAAGATGGTGACTAGAAGCATCTGGCATGTACCTGGCTTCACAAAGAACCAAAATAGCTAGTAGATAATCAGACTTTAAATGGAGCATTTAAGAGGGGATGCTGGCATTCAGCATGGGAGGGAAGTGAAGCAGCTGCCCCCATGGGATAGGCTGGGAGTGCGGAGGAACTCCCCAGTGTGGGCAAAGTAAGAATGCCCCAGTGGTTCAGATTGCCACTGTGCAGTGCTACAATACTACACATGGGAGAACCCCTTGACCCTCATGGGCCCTGACACTGGTGCAGGAAGCTGCCTGGAGTTAGTGCAAGGTCATTGCTCCAGAGAGGGAGCTCAC
>CAUYQV010017179.1:0-12742 GCA_963574575.1 Galagoides demidoff | reverse complement strand
TTGATCGATTTCCTTCAGATTGTCATATTTCTGAGAATAGAGTTTCTTGTAATAGTCATTAAGGATTTTTTTAATTTCTCTGGAGTCTGTTGTTATTCTGTCTTCACAATTTCTGAATGATGAAATTAGAGAGTTACTGTTTTTTTTTCCTGGTTAGATTAGCCAAAGGTTTATCTATTTCATTGACCTTTCCAAAAACCCAACTTTTTGAATTATTGATCTATTCTATAATCCTTTTGTTTTCTATTTCATTTAATTCTGCTCTAATTTTGGTAATTTCTTTTCTTCTGCTGGGTTTGGGATTGGAATGTTCTTCCTTTTCCAGTTCTTGAGATGTCCCATTAAGTTATTAACTTCCTCTCTTTCTGCTCTCTTGAGGAAGGCTTGCAGTGCTATAAATTTCCCTCTTAGGACTGCCTTTGTGGTATCCCAGAGGTTCTGATAATTTGTGTCTTCATTGTAATTTTGTCCCAAAAATTTGGTAATTTCCTTAATCTCATTTCTCACCTAGCTATCAGTCAGCAAAAGGTTATTTACCTTCCATATTTTTGTATGAGTATGCAGATTCCTGTTGTTATTGAGTTCAAATTTATTCCATGTAGGTCCAAGAAGATGCAAGGAATAATTTCTATTCTTTTAAATTTGGTGATGTTAGACTTGTGACCTAAGATGTGATCAATTTTGGAGTATGTTCCATGGATTGATGAGAAGAATGTGTATTTAGTTTTGTTAGGATGGAATGTTCTGTAGATGTCTGTTAAATCCAATTGTTGAATGGTTAAGTTTAAGTCTAAAATTTCTTTGCTTAGCTTCTTATTTGAGGATCTATCAAACATTGCCAAAGGAGTGTTAAAATCTCTGACAGTTATGGAGCTGGAAGAAATCAAGTTGCTCATATCTGTTAGTGTTTGGTTGTCCAGAGAGGCAGGGAATGTCTCTCCAAAATATCCCAAAGGATGCGAGCCCTATCGTTCCTACTGTTGCCACTGTTGCTCTGTGCCAACAATGTTGTTCCCTCTCCCATATGGTTCCTCAGTTCACCATCTTCTCCTTACTCCCATGCTGCAGAATCAGCACAGATCAGCAACAGCCCATGCCTTGTCCACACCTCTGGAGAAAACACCCAGAAATCTGGATTCCATGGGGGACAGGTCTCCAGACCTTGGGATGAGAGTGGAGGTGAGTGCTGGGAGTTCAGAATTACAGGTAGAGAATATATACAATTTTATACAGTTTTATGCTTGGCGGGAGAGTGCCCTGGCACATTCATAAGTCCTCTCTAGGGTAGGCATTCCAGTTTTTAGAGGGTCTCTCCCTTGGGAGATAATAGGAGGTGATCTGAACTCTGCTCACTTGTTTGTATAGAGTATACTATGAGCCATTCTCATGGGGAAGGGGACTCCCATCCACTTGGCAATGGATTCTGTCTTTATTGTTTGTTTCCTTGGGGTCACAGCTCACCTAAATAAGGTTGATGTGCATTCTTCAACCTTCTCTCCTGGTTCAGCTCCAAACTATTGGCTTACTTCCCAAACTTGTATCCTTTAACTCTCCTTCTGGATGAAGGAGAGTTCATCTTGCTTCCACCTCAAAAAATATTTCACATAAATGGAAATGAAAAGTGAGCAGGAGTTAATCTCCTAAGAAAAAAGACAAAGGCAGTTATTATATAATGACTTTCAACAGGAAGATATAACAATCCTAAATAAATATGCACCTAACATGGGAGCTCCTGGATTCATAAAACAATTTATGTTGGATCTAAACAAAGAAATATCAACATCAAAATTTCTGGACATGTCAACACTCCACTGATAGAACTGAACAGATCATATCAAGGCAAAAAAGCAACAAAGAAATGCTAGACTTAGACTCTCATAAAAAATGAATATAACATACACCTATAAAATAGTCTGCCCTGAAACTGCAGAATATGCATCCTTCTGATCAACACATAAGGACATTTTCCAAGATAGATCAGATATTAGTCCACAAAACATGTATCAGCAAATTCAGAAAAGTCAATATCATACCTTGTACCTTTTTGGTTTTTTGAGATAGAGTGTCATTTTGTTGGCCTCAACAGAGTGCTGTGACATCATAGCTCACAGCAACTTCAAACTCTTGGGCTTAAGCTATTCTCCCAAGTAGGTGGGACTACAAGTGCCCACCACAATATCCAGCTATTTTTAAAGATGAGATCATTTTCTGGCTTAGGCTGGTCTCAAACCTATGAGCTCAGGCAATCCACCCACCTAGGCCTCCCAGAGTGCTGGAATTACAGGCATGAACCACCATGTCCACTACCATGTACCTTCTTAAACCACAGTGGAATAAAACTAGAAATCAATTCCAAGAGAGACTCTCAAAATCACAAACACATGGAAATTAAACATTCTTTGGGATTCTGTCAAAGTGGTGCTAATAAAGAGGTCCATAGCTTTAAAAGCTTATATCTTACTGCCTTAAAAGACAGTAAGATCAAAAATTAACAACCTAAAGTCACATCTCAAAAAACTGGTAAAGAACAGCAAACCAAACCCAAAGCCAGAAGGAAAAGAAATAACAAAGATAAGAGCAAAACTAAAAGAGATGGAAACCAAAAAATAAAAAACAAAACAAAACAAAGGCCAATGAAACAAGAAGTTGATTCTTTGAAAAGATTAACAAAATTATTAGATCACTAGTTAGACTATTCAGAAATAGAAAGGACTCAGATAAGCTCAATTAGAAATGCAAAAGGAGACATTATAACTGATATCACAGAAACACAAAAGATCATCTGTGACTACTATGAAAATCTCTACACATGCAACCTAGAAAATCTAGAAGAAATGTAAAAATCTTCAGAAACACACAGCCTCTCAAGTCTGAATCAGTCCATAATGAGTAGTAAGATTGAAATAATTATCAAAAATATCTCCCAACCAAGAGTCCCGGATCAGATGGATTCACAGCTGAACTCCATCAGATCTACAAAGAAGAATTTTTTACCAATTTTACTGAAACTATTCCAAAACAGAGAAAACAGGAGTCCTCCCTAAATTGTTCTACAAAGACAGTATCACACTTAAGCCAAAGCCAAGAAAACACACAAAACCCCCCAAAATTATAGAGCAGTGATTTTCAACCAGTGTGCTATGAGAGGATCTTAGGCATGCCACAAAAATTTTTCAAGACTGTTAATTAAATTATTTTTGGAAGAAGTTCAAAGCACAGTAAGTATATCCTTTTTTAAAACTTTTTTTTGATCAGCATAATTTAAGTGTGCCACAGAAATTTAACTATAGGTTCAAGTGTGCTGTACGAGAAAAAAGGTTGAAAAACACTGCTTATTGACCAATATCCCTCATGAACATAGATGCAAAAATCCTCAACAGAATACTAGCAAACCAAAGCTAACACTATATCAAAAGATCACTTACCATGATAAAGTGGGATTCAGCCCAGTGATGCAAGAATGCCTCATCTCATGCAAAGCAACAAATATAATTATGAACATCTAAATAGATTCCTAAAAAGCACAAAATCAATAAAATTCAGCACTCTTTCATAATAAAAACCCTGAGCAAACTAGGCATAGAAGGAACATACCTCAAAATTATAAAAGCCACATATGACAAACCAATAGCCAACATCATATCAGTCCCCTAAAGAACTAGGAGAAGACAAGTGTATCCACTGTTCCTTCCCACTATTCAACATAGTACTAGAAGTTCTAGCCAGAACAATCATGCAACAGAAAGGTAAACAGGTGCCAACATATTTTTCACAGATTTAGAAAAAACAATCCTAAACTTCATAGGGATTCAAAAAAGAGCTCGAATAGCCAAAGCAATCCTAAGCAAAGAAAACAGATCCTGAGGCACCACCTTACCTGACTTCAAATTATACTACAAGGCTATAGTAACCAAAACAGCATAGTACCGATGTAAAGGCATACACATAGACCTATGGAATAGAATAGAGAACCCAGAAAAAAGCCATATAGCTACAGCTTATTGATTTTTGACAAACCAGACAAAAGGCTACTATGGAAAGGACACCTGGGTCTTTAAATGATGTTGAGAAAACTGAATAACCACATAAAGAAGAATGAAACTGGATCCCTATCTCTCACCATATACAAAAATTAACCCAAGATGGATTAAAGACTTAAATGTACGATCTGAAACCATAAAAGTTCTACAAGAAAATGTCAGAAAAATTCCTTTGGACATTGACCTAGGCAAGGAATTTATAACTGAGTTCCCAAAATCAAATACAGCAACAAAGAAAATAAATAAATGGGACATAATTAATCCAAAAAGTTTCTGCACAACAAAGGAAACAACCAACAGAGTAAATAGACACCCTACAGAATAGGAGAAAATATTTGCAAAGTATACATTTGGCAGAGGGCTGATAACCAGGATCTATAAAGAACTCAAACAATCAGCAAGGAAATAACAACCCCATCAAAAGTGGGTGAAAAACAGAGTTTTTTCAAAAGAATAGACAAATGATGAATAAACATATGAGAAATGCTCAGAATCACTAATCGGGGAAATGAAAATTAAAACCACAGTAAGGTACCACCTAACCCCTGTCAGAACAGCCATTATTAAAAAGTCAAAAAGCAACAGATGTGAAAAACAGAAAAACAAATGTGTTGAATCCTTTCATTCAATCCAGCAGTCCCACTACTGGATATCTACCCTAAGGAACAGTTGTCATGATATCAAAAGGACACCTGCAACTTAATGTTTGTGGCAGCAGAGTTCACAGTTGTAAAGATAAGGGATCAAGCCAAGTGACCATCAGCAAATGAGTGGATAACAACAATGTGGTATATATCACATACTACTACTTAACCATGTAAAGCAGGGGTTCTCAAACTTTTTAAACAGCGGGCCAGTTCACTGTCCCTCAGACCATTGGAGGGCCAGACTGTGGGCCCTGGGACAAGTTGGCTGCTAAGCAGGACAGGCTGCAGCGGCAAAAACACATGGTGGGCCGGATAAATGTCCTAGGACGCCTGATGTAAAGGAATGAAATAATGGTCTTTTCTAGCACCTTATATGGAAATAGAGACCATTATCCTAAGTGAAGTATCTGAGGACTGGAAAAACAAATACCATATTTCTCACTTATAAGTGGGAGTTAATCAAGGTGTGTATGTATATATATGTGTGTGTGTGTAAAAAAATTATACATGTCTGTAATGGACATTGAAATCTAAGAAGGGGGAGGGTAGGGAAGGTTTGGAGGATAAAAACCTACTTATTGGGTTCAACGGACACTATTCTGGCTATGTACACCAAAAGCCCTGACTTTAGCATGATACAATTCATCTATGTAACAAAAAGCACTTGCACCTCCTAAATCTATTAAAATTTTAAAAATATATATATTTTTCTATAGCTGTAAATGTGTTTGTGTTTAAAGCTAAGCTTTAGCCAGGCATGGTGGCTCATGCCTAAAATCCTAGCACTCTGGGAGTCTAAAGTGGATGGATTGCTTGAGCTCAAGAATTCAAGACCAGCCTGAGCAAGAGTGAGACCTGGTCTCTAAAAATAGCCAGGTGCTGTGGTGGGCACCTGTACTTCCAGCTACTCAGGAGACTGAAGTAAGAGGATCACGTTAGCCCAAGAGTTTGAAGTTATTGTGAGCTATGATGCCAGGGCACTCTACCAAGTGTGACAAAGTGCGACTCTGTCTCAAAAATAAATAAATAATAAAGCTAAGCATTATTACAAAAGAGTCAAGAGTCAAAATTTAAAAGTTTGTAAAGTAAAGAAGTTACAGTAAGCTAAAAATAATTTATTATTAAAGAAAGAAAAATATGTTTCTGTATATTTGGTGTAACTGAAGAGTGAAGTGTTTATGAAGTCCACCGCAGTCTTAGGCCTTCACCTTCACTCACCAATCACACACTGACTCACCCAGACTAACCCCCAGTCCTGCAAGCTCTGTTCATGGTAAGCACCCGACACAAGTGTACCATTTTTAATCTTTTATTCTATTTTTTTACATTATCTTTTCTATATTTAGGTACACAAATATTATTGTGCTACAATTGCCTGTACTATTTGGTTCAGTAACACTCTGTGCAGGGTTGTAGCCTATAAGCAATAAGTTATATCATTGGTAACAATTCATGAATGCACTCCTCAGAAACTGTCTGCTCAGAGCATGAAAGGCAGAAAGCATCTGCCCCTTGCCTTGTAGTCAAAGTAGTCTGTAGACCTTGCCCTCTTGCATTTTCTGCTTGCCAAAGCATGAGTAGTAATCCAGTTCCCCTAAGCCTCCCATGCTGCAGTGTCCAAAAAGCCCCAGGGCAGAAAGCAAGATTTATTTGGCGGATATTCTAAGGTGTGGTCCTGTAAGGTTGCACCTGGGTGAAGCTTCTTGAAGCCTTTGTAGGATTTGTTGTTGCCAAGAAGGCTAGAGTTAGGAGTTCCATCTCTTCATGCCTCCATTAAATTTATGCAGTCATGAAGTCCCCTTCAGGATGGTAGTCCAACTCAATCTCCTCAAAAACTGAATACTTTCTAAACTAACAAAAGAAAAAGAAAAAACAGAATACAAGTGGGCTATTGGAATAAGCTGTGGGCTGTAGTGCAAGGTGACCAGATTTTACACTGGTAAAGTAGGACACCATTGACGGGGGGTGGGGGGCTGACAACAATGCAAACTTTGATAAGCAGTTCTTGATAATCCTTTCTCAATAATTATTTGTTATTATTATAGTTTAACATTATAAAATTAACAAAAATAATATAAAACTCATATCCTGGCGAAATAGCCACATGGCAGCCAAAAAACGTATATTCCCTTACTGTTCTCCCACCTGTTCGTGCATTCTTTTCAAAAATCGGGACTTTTTTAAAACACCACAGAACGTGGGACAAATTGTTAAAAATTGGGACTGTCCCGCCAAAAGCAGGATGTCTGGTCACCCTACTATAGTGCTCCTTGCTGCAACTGGTCTCAAGACCCTTCTCTTTAACCCCCTACTCTACATTTCCTTCCCCCTTGGGGAGCACTCAGGGTGGCCTTGGTTGCTGGTAAGTAGGGTGACCCAGACCTTCATCACTGATATATCTGTGCCCTTAGTTGCCTTGGGCAGCATCCCTTGCTCTGTGTGGCAATCAGGGTCATTTACCACCAGCCCATAGTGAGTGACCCAGTGGTAGTCATAGCTTCAGGTTCAAAGGAGCTCCATACTTGATTGCCTGGTGGAAGTGTCTACCTCACTCCAACCTAGCAACACAATATTCTGTAAATAAGGAAGCCCATCCCACTTTCACCTCTGAATTCCTGGACTTGGGTATTCTAACCAACACAGTTACAGAACCTTAGATCAGTCATTGGTTTACTGTATGTACTGAAGCCTGGAGGACAGTGTCCAATCTCCTGGGTATTGTCCTCAAACAGATCCTTAGCTGAACCTTTAAAAGGCTGTTTCAACATTCTATAAATCTTGCTGATTCTGGGCAATGAGATACAAGTGGATCTCATTGTACCTATTTGGCAACTCCTTTGTTATGAAATCAGGCTCTTGGTCCAGGGCATTATGTGGGATCCCATGTTGACACCTCTGGTATTTTGTAATCCACCAAATTGCAGTGATGGCACAGTCAAAGGAGACATACCTACATCCATTTTTTTCTATTAGACATGTGTTAGTTAATACATCTTTCTCATTTTGCCCAGTTTCTTAAGAAGCTACTAGTATTCATATGCTATGAATGATAAACCACAAAATATGATGTGCACCATATTTCTTTTCTTATACAGCCCAAGAGATTTCCAGTTGATCCTCAAAAACTGTGATTTTCTCTTTGCAATATCTATTCTCTTTGTATCACTTCTAACGTTAATTTTATTCTTCTGCATTACCTTTTGTTTCCCAGAAGTTTCTCCTTTTCTCTCCAGTTCTCTTTCTGTCTTAGACATAAATTTCAGCCTACTGCCTTTCCATCTTAGCCTATTCTTTCTTAATAATTTTTCCTGTTTTCTACATTAAATAATTTTCAGCAGTCTGCCATTCCTCCGAATCTTTAGGATAATTCTTCCTTTCCCTTTTACTTCAATATTTTTTACTGGGGATCCATATGATAGCGATATACCTGGGTAGTATGGGAATATCTAGAAAGACAAACACAGAGGGGCCAGAGAGGTTTCCTGAAGAAAAGAGGGTCTTACTCAAGTCTTAATGAGATCGAGTGGCCCAGGGAAGGTAGAGGTGTTTTTAGAAGGAGATGGACTTGTTCTCCTTACGTTATAGATAACTCTGGCAATTGTGTGGCAGAAATGCTCAAATCGGGAAGCTGCTGAAGGAGGCAGGTGAGAGAAGACCTGGGAAGACTCCAGGATGACTAGAAAAGGGCATATGTGGGGGAGGTTGCATGCTCGGCTCTTAGACATTGCAATGTATAATACTGTATTTGTTATTCACAGGGGATTTCAAGGTGAGGATGTCTATATCAAGTCTGTAGTGTAGGAGACAGTCTGGCCTAAAGAAGGTGTGAAGTATTAATACCTCGGACTACTCTGAGCCACTGGTCCTGCCTCTGTAACATGAGGCAAATAATCCTCAGCTCACAGAGTTGCTGGGAGAGTTCCATGAGCTACACCTGCCCAATCCCATGCAGATTCTGCCCGTGGCCCTTTAGACATGATGGTTTTAGCTCTTCCTCCATTAGGAATCTCTTTTTTTTTCCTGATGGACTATGCCTTGGTTTGTGGCCTTGGGTTTTAGTAATACCTGTCATTAAATAACCCCTTAAATCCAAATTACTGACTGTGATTAGGAGAGACATGTCTAAGTCAGCCCTCATTCTCCAAAAGGTGCATTTGGACAATGCCTGGCACAGACTGAGAGATCAGGAAAGAAAAGGCATTTCCCTTGATGTGCTTTTCTGGTCCATTTTATCAGGTCAGAGTGCTGGCTAGAACCAAGAAGTTCTTCCATCCCCACTCCTGTTCATCAGAGATGGGCAGGGAGATGGAAATGGAGGGGAAAAGTTGTAGTTAGACCAGAAAATCTGGAAGCCATGGAAGATCAGGCTGATCTCTATAGACAAAAGTGATTAAAGGTGGAATATTATGCTAGTAAAGGTTATTTGAACAGCCTTCAACTTTGCATCAGAGAAGGCTGCTGGAAAAAGGACACCAAGGCTCAAACTTTTGCAGTTTGTCCTGGTTCTACATGTGGTGTACTTAGTCTGGGCTCCAAAGGCTGCCCCAGAGAACTTCTTAGCAGTCTCCAGATCAACCCCATGTTCCCACTGGGGTGATGCTGTGGCTTAAGAGTCAGGGAAGCAGCGAGAGTGGAGGGCAGCGTCTGGGAAGGAGACAGTTGTGCCCTCCCATGGTTGGAATCACACCAATGTAGTATAAACACCAGGAAAAGGGATTATAAGTATCCCCCTAAGAAAGGTTTTCTTGTCAATGTCTTCTTGAAAGGGATAAAGAGTAAGAAGGTAAAAAGGAAACTAAGGAAAGTACATGTACTAAAATATTAAAAGTTGTCACCACTGTGGTGATTACAGACTTCAGTATCATTTTAAGTTCCCTTAATTCTAATCCAGAATGACTTTACCACAGTGAGGACTCAGATGAGTTTCCTACCTTACACTAAAATATTGTTTGACAGTTATTTTTCTGTTTCTTTAGCTCTTATTCATAAAATAGTTACAACTTAAATTGGCCCAGACTCAAAAGATTTAATGTTGCTTGCAGAGAAGAGGGAAACATTCTTCAATATTAATTTAGTCATTTAGAATAAATGGGCATTGGTGGGTATTATGATACACTCACTATATGTAACATATAAATGGTAGTATAGAGTATTAAATGATAATTATAAGCATACCCATTACATTTTCATATGTAATAGTTTGTATTCTATACATGTCATTTAAAAGGGAATTAGTATCTTGGCTTCAAAATTTTCTATTTATATGATCCTGGACAAATTATTTCCTAACTTTAGTTAAGCCTTAGTTTTAAAGCTTCATCTTTAAGATGTATAAATGTATAGCACTTGCCTCACAAGTGTGTAATGAGAAAGTATGTACAAATTTATGGGAAGAGTATAAATGCTCAATAAAAGTATTATGATGATGATTATTCTGTATTAAATGGCATAGAGATTCAATTAACTAGTCAGAATGTCCAAACTCCACTTCTTTCTCTCTTCCTTCCTCCTCTCTTTCTGTTCAAAATATTTTAGAATTATAGATAATATAATTTTATTCAAAAATTAACATGTTTGTAACTACTCTGGGAAATAAGAAAGGGAGTTCCCCCTTCCTTACTTGTGGTCATTTCTCAATCCCACATGGTTTTGACCATTCTTGTGCATAGTTTGTAATCTGTGGGATTCTAATTCTAATTTTTGCTAAAATACAAAATATAATGTAGGTAATTTATAAAATATCTCTGGCTTATTTATGTATATGTAATAATATGTATCTAATTCTAATTCTAGATATATGTATTATGTAATTTATAAATGTATATATGTGTATATATATCTAATTCTAATTCTAATTAATTTTTGCTAAAATGCAAAATAAAATAAGTTTCTTCAAAGACAGCTAATATACAGTAGAACACCTATATAAATAACTATCCTGTTAGAAGGGGAGTGATTAATGCATTGCTTCTGGATAACAACAAATAACATGCTTTTTAGTAAACGGCAGCTTCATATGCAGACCTTCTCGGTTGACATTACTATGCATTTTCCAAAAGAGCCACATGTGATTCTGACATTCTACCTTCTGTATATAACTTGAGAATTTTCCAGCACATCATTTTTTTTTTAATGCTGTATTTGAGTTTCAGGGGGAAAAGGTAAGTTTTTCCTATGTAGGTATCCAACAAAATGTATTTAAAGATATGTACTTTCTATGATTTGAGGGTATAAAAAAATCAAAATAATTTCTACTAGAAAAAAAATAAGTGAGAGATATTTTATAAATCACATAGACACTTTATAAGTTACATGTTTTAATATAAAGCAAAAAACATTTTGATGAAAACTGAAATAATAGAGAAGTTAAACAGAAAACACACAGCTTAAGATAGAATTAGTGAGTGTGAGAATAGAGCTAAGTCACTAAGTTATTAAGTGTAATAGAAAAGTAAAGTAGAAAATACGAAAAAAGTTAAAGAATTTGGAGGATATAGAAAGGGCCCATCTATGTCAAGTTTTATGTAAAGTAAATCATACAGTACATTTGTGGGTGATGGGTCATACATGTATGGAGGTAATGGGCGTGTTCTTCTTGATTTCACAGGTGGTGATAATTTCACATAGAAATACAGAAACAAACTCGAATTGAGGCTGATTTAGTATTATCTATGATCTTGGAGAAACTATATATGCTTATCAAAACTTATTAAATTGTACACTTTAAAACATGTGCAGTTTATTTTATATCATTTGTACATCAAAAATTTGATTCATAAGCAAAAAATATGAATATTTATTAGCAGAGTGGCACCAAATGGTCAGTAAGTATATGTGACTTCACATGTAAAGACAAGCATATTAAAACAGTAGTGATATACTACTTGAGACATTTAAGTTTGGTAAAAATAAAAACATGTGAAAATACAAAGTCTTAAATAGGTTTTAGAGAAATGGTTGTTATTCATTACTTCAGTATAACATCTGCTACTTAGGAGAGCGATCTAGCAATGTCCATTTCAGGTGAAAATGCGTATACCCTAATGCCCAATATTGCATACTTCTAGCTATATATATATCACACAATTTAACACATAATTATTCACAGAGGTAATTGCAAAAATGTATAGCATTTTTGTAGTAGTAAAAATTATAAGTAGTCTAAGGGAAATGCTTAGAAAATGTCCTATTCATATGTTGGACTCCATAGAGAAGTTAAAATGAATAAACTAAAGAGGTGTGTCTACACACATACATGAAATATAATCTCTTATGTTCACCTTAATTTAAAATATGATAACTGAGCCAGTTCAAATGAGAGGGAAATAAAGTGTCATTTGAACAATAAATAGCATTGGGACAATTGACCATCAAATTAAAAGCAAATCCTTAACTCACAACCATTTAGAACAATAAATTCCAAACTAAAAGTTAAACACAACTATATAATTTTGTATTTATAAATAAAATGTTTAAACAGAGAATATCACATTTTTCTGCTGTCTTGAGACTGAGAATGATTCTCTTGAGCAAAATTTTCAGAATTAAAGCAATGTCATTTAATTTGACAGCATGAAAATAAAACTCTATGGTATTTTTTTTTTTTTTTGCAGTTTTTGGCTGGGGCTGGGTTTGAACCCGCCACCTCCAGCATGTGGGACCAGTGCCCTACCCTTTTGAGCCACAGGCACCACCCCGGTATCTTTTGTTATATAAAATTAAGATACAAGTTCTCAAGGGATAGAAGTATTTACAACATATATCAGTTACATATTTAGTTTTATAGTATAAAAGAGCCACATACAACTAAGAAAAATATAAAAGCAATCCAATGGAAAATATCTGAACAAGAAAGATGAAATAAAAATGACCAGCAAACTTACAAAAACACATTCAAGTTCGCTAACAAATTTTTTTTTGTTTGTTTGTTTTGAGACGGAGCCTCAAGCTATCCCCCTGGGTAGAGTGCCATGGCATCACAGCTCATAGCAACCTCCAACTCCTGGGCTCAAGCGAGTCTCCTGCCTCTGCCTCCCAAGTAGCTGGGACCACAGG
>CAUYQV010017177.1:0-18158 GCA_963574575.1 Galagoides demidoff | reverse complement strand
AACTTAACATTAATTAGCACACCGCCCTTACCTATGAGGTCGGACAATTAAGTTCAAGAACTTATCTCAGAAAAAGTGCTACATACCTCATTGCTAAACGTCATCTTCGAAGTCCTCCTGTTGGGAAGCTAGACACCAATGCCAGCTCCTAGTCCACCCTGCAAAGCACTGTTTCTAGGATGAGTTCTGATAGAGTCAAATGTGGGAACCTGTCCCAAATAAAGCGGACCCACCCAAATGGATTAACCCCCACCCTTCCGGTGGATGTCCACCAAAGAAAGGTGATGGGCCAACCCCCACCCTTCCAACCTTTGAAAGGCCCACTCATCTATATCCACGAGCTGACTTCTTTCTTGAACTCAGCTTTCCCTCACCAGGGTGGAACTAAAGGCCACTATTGCTCACACAGAGCCAAGACTCTGTTTTCCTTTCGTTTGGCTCTTGAAATAATTTTTAATTTTGGTCTTTGACCTTTCAAGATCATGAACTTAATTGTCAGGCAGCATTCAACAATAGTTCTGATGGCCATTCCGGAAAAAGAGTTCCCAAATTGCTTTGAAAGATGAGCTAGTTGCTGGCCTTGGTGCATAGCTTCCCAAGGGGAGTACTTCGAAGGTGACTTAGTAATACTCAGCAGTGAGGTATGTGGCACTTCTTCTAGGAGGAGTTTGCAAACTTAACTGTTTAACCTTGTATGTTGTGAGACAGCCAACCAGAGCCTAGCATCCAGATATGCTCCCCTCAGTTCTTACTAGTAGCTCTATACTTCCCTTGAGATTAGGCCCCCTGAGAAGCTAATATTACCAGTTGCCTTACTTTGGGATCCATTGGTTGCTGGAAAACAAATTCCCACATCTAGCACAGATAATAATATTCACTGGAAAGACACGATAGTGCAATCAGGAATGAAGACGTCCTCCCTTTTAAGTTGAATGTGATTTATTCTGATGCAATGTCTCAGCATATCGAGATTACTTTAAATCCTGATTCCAATATCTTCTGAATCAGTTGTTTTTGGCAGGTGTGTGTCTTCTGCATACATTTATGAGTATACCTTCTATGGCTTTATTTAAATGATTAAGACAAAAGCCAAACAAGATAAAGCCCAGAGCCCTGTAGTCTACCGCTAAGAATCTATTCAGGTTAACCTGACTATTCATTAATATCCCCTGGGTCTAGTTAGCTAGTCAGCTGCAAAACTATCTACCATTTCTCTAATCCAACTCACGTTTCACATATGGTTTCTAATCCATAAACGCATCTCACAGGAGACTTTGAAAATACTTTCTTAGAAAAGGAAAGTAATAACCCATTGCACCTGGTATCTGCTAGCCCTTCACTAGTGTCCAGCAGTAACTTCTGCTACAAAACGTGTCATTCTGAAATATTGATGTTTGTCTTTCTGTGAGGTGCTCAGCTGGGTGCCTGTAGGACACAATATCATTTCCCCTGGTCTGTGAGTTCTTACTGTTTTCATTGAATCAAAGGATGAAAGCTACGGAATAAATAGATGGAACAGAGAATAAACCCAATGGTTCTTTAAGAAATTAGGTGTCAAGTGTTTTATTTTATCTTGCATATTGATGTCTGAAGAAAAATGGTTATGAACTAGGAAAACAGAGAGAACTTGGGGATAGGAGGAAAAAAGAGAGAGGGTGACTTTGGTAGTAATCCAGAAGGGCTTAGCCTGGCCACTTAAAAGAAGCTTTAAGACAGAGGCACTGTTTTTGTTACATCAACAAACCTACATAGGTTTTGCCCAAAAAAGTGAGACACCTGGAAGTGGAGGTGGTGGTGGTGGGGAACTTACAGGTGATAGAGCTAAAGATTCTTTAGCAGGGGTGGCGCCTGTGGCTCAGTGGGTAGGGCACCAGCCCCATATACTGAGGGTGGCTGATCCAACCTGGCCCCGGCCAAACTGCAACAAAAACATAGCAGGGCATTGTGGCAGGTGCCTGTAGTCCCAGCTACTTGGAGGCTGAGGCAAGGGAATTGCCTAAGCCCAAGAGCTGGAGGTTGCTGTGAGCTGTGATGCCACAGCACTCTACCAAGGATGACAAAGTGAGACTCTGTCTCAAAAAAAAGAAGATTCTTTAGCAGGAGTTGGTGAAAAGGAATGCTTAAGATAAAGGATCTGTTAATCACAACGTACAGGACGGACTCAAGTGGTGTATTTGCATACTGAGGACCTGCAGGTGGGTCTGGCACAGCCTTAGACCTGCTAGTGAGTCACAAAGGACGTCTCTAAGCAGAGGGGACATGATGAGGCTTGTTCTTTCTCATGGCCAGCAGCTCAGTTTTAGGAGTCCTCTTGGCCAAGAAGGGGTCCACTCAGTCAGCTACTTAGGGGGAGCTTTCAGATTTTTAGTTCACAGTACTGTTCTTAAGCTTATAAGCCACGATTAGGAAATTGGAGGAAATAATTAGATTAGGTAGAAAGGGGGAAGGCAGAGAAAAACACAGGCGATAGGCTTGGAGAGAATGAAATGAACTGCCAAGTGGCAGATGACAGAGAAAAACTGGCAAGAAGCAGCACAACACATCTGAGCCCCGGTGTGTGGATCAGATCACCCGTCCGGGCTGCTGGTCCAGGCCCAGGGCAGTCTGTGATACTGGTGTTGTAAGGTGGCCTCCAGGAGAGAAAGGAGACGAGCTGTCCACATCAGCAGGACATCTGCCTATTTAGATTTCATAAGGGAGCTGAGGGGGCTTCAGATGGACTGGGGTATTGGAAGACAGCGTCATACACGTGGTGGTGTGTCCACCAGCAACCATCGGCTTCCCGGGTGCCAGCCACTGCAGTAAGCATTTTATTTTTATAAAACAACTATTTTAATTTCCATAATAATGCTGAAAAAATGATACTATAGCTCTCCTATTTTTATTCTTTTAGGGGGGCAGATAAGAGAACAGGCTTAGAGATACTAAATAATCATTTAAGTCAATGCCTAATTCACGATGTAGCCCGAAGTGATTTCAGGCATCATTGCCACAGCTCCTGTGGTTACCCCTGGGCTCTGAGACTTCAGGGCTTGGTTTATAGCTCAATAGGCACCGACAGGTTAAATGTGTTTCTCATGACCTCCTTTTTAAGATTCCTATATTCTTTATTTTTCTAACCATGGCATCGAACTGTATTTTATCACTCACTCTTTTTGCAATGGAGTTTTTAATAAACTTCCAAGTTTGGATTCTCACTTTATAGCAAGGAGCAAACCCCTTTGCAACTGGAGGTGATATTCATCACTCTGAGGGTCATTTGTGCTGAAGGGCAGCACAGCTGCCTGCAATGAACCCCCATCATAGATGGCGGAGAGAGAAACGGTGAGGGGGGGCCGGTGGGAGTGAGCAGAGCATCTGGCTGAAGAATTGAGATTTCTTACTGTGGTTTTCCCCTCTCTCGAGTGCCATTGCATAACCTCTGATGATCAGTTACAATCCCTGGAAATAAAGCCAAGTGGTTGGTCATACTGTCGATATTTCTTCCGTCCTGCCATTTTTATTGTGCAAGTGATTATAAAGAAAAAGAAAGAAAGAAAATTTTAAAAGACCACTTCTCCCAGAAAGAGTGCCACTTGCAGTATTTATAAAGGCTATGGGTATGGGTGGGCTCTATAACTGGATGTTACTTCATTTCTTTCATAATTAATCAAACATAAACTCAATCTATTATTATAGATAGGTATCTTATCAAATCTATTAGCATAAAATTCCCCAAAGCTGAATGTAAGCACTTAGTCTGTAATTCAAAAATGTGATTTTTTTTCCCCTTGGAGATTACTTTGTAAACAAGACGGTGTCTAAAAAGTAATGGTCTTTATAACAGTAATGTAGCACATCTTCTAAGCCCCATTTTTCTCCTCTTCCTCTAGCATAGTGGTTCTCAACCTTTTTTTTATCTCATGGCACACTTGAACCTACATTTAAACTTCCACAGCATACTTAAATTATGTTGATCAAAAAAAAAGAGAGAGAGAGAACTTACTGTGCTTTGAACTTCTTCCAAAAATAATTTAATTAATTTTTTTTTTAAATTTTCACCGCACACCTAGGATCCTCTCACGGCACAGAGGTTGATAAATCACTGCTCCGCTACATTCCTGGTTTCCTCTCTCTGTGTCAGCAATTCTCAAAGCACACAGAAAGCTGATAGGAACTTTAGAGTTGTAAGTTCTGGTTCTGAGTGTCTCAAGGTGGTAGAACTGCCCCCTGAAAACTTTTCCATCCTAAGAACTGGTTGGTTCTGAGCACTGGGAAAATTCAGGTGGTTCAAGTGCCCTGAGACATATTTAAGGTGCCCCTCCACTGGACGCAGAGGCGAGTCAGCAAGGGAGTGCCCAGTGGAACCAGGAGCCCTCAGCAGCAGTGGGCCCTGACTCAGACCAAGGAGGTGAGGTTGAGACTGGAGGGCCCCCATGCTTAGGCCTGGCCTGCATTAATTCTTCCTGGAAGCCTTCATTTTACATTTGTCCTTCTCATTCTGTTTTGCTCCTGGGAAACTCCAGGCGTATTGGAAGTTGTATGGCATGGAAGAACCTATAGGGAAAAGGATCAGGTCATGGGAATACAGTGGCCAACAACAAAGTGATTGTGACACTTGATGGCAAAAGAGAGGGGACATCTGCTCAGCAGACGTGAAAGAAAGAAGATTGAATGCAAGCTGTGGGAACCTCGTGAGCACGACGTAAGTCCATGGATATAAGAGATAGGTCAGGCTGTAAACCATGTCTGCCGCGGGGACAGCTGCTAGCAGCCGAGCTGGCATCCATCTCCCCAGGCATCACTCATTCCCTGTCTCAGGACCATGAGGGATAACTAAGAACCGCTCCCTATTCAGAGCTCGCCGACTTGCCAAGAAATAGAAACCCCTTGAAGCTAGCTCAACTACAGAGGAGATGTAGGATTCAGGGAAGTGTCCCTGAGGTCGGCAGCAAAATAAACCCTTCCTTGTCGCATCTGCAAAGCTCCCAGGAATAGGATTTCCTTTTGTCCGGGGCAGGGCCTCCCTCATTTCGACTCCTCTGTGCTGGTCTCCCTGCAGGGCTACTTCCTTGGCTGCTTCAATGTGTTTTGTGGTCTCCAAAATGTCCATTCAAAGTCCCAGGTTTCCACTGCTTTCCTGCTTCTTAGCTCTCTTGACCAACACAAGTCTATGCAAAATAGTTCAAATTTTGAGCAAGCACAGGAAAGAGAATTAATTCTTCCTTGGAGATTAGGGTAAAGCGTCAAAGAAACTGCTGTGACTGCCAGGCCTGGAACTACAGACCGTATTTTATAATAGGGAAGCATGGAGCAGCCTTTTTGGAAAGCCTTATGATATTTGAATTGCCTAATGGGGCTGCAAAGTAGGCTGGGCAAGTTATTTCCATTAAACAAACGAGAAACCGAGTCCTACAGAAGTTTAATTGATCAAGGCCATGTGGCCAGCGTGGGGTGAATTCCAGACTAGATCCTAAGTCTTCTGACTCCTAGTTCACTGCTTTTTTCTATTCATTCATGCGTAGAGATAAGTGGATGAGCCTGTTCAATACCATCCACAGCCCTAGACTGGGGACGGATGGTACTATGAGTTTAACCTGCCTTTCCCAAACTCAACCTCCATCATTTCCTTGAAAAAACTCCTGTGTTTGCAGAATATATCTGTCCAAGTCTTGATGGGACACCGATGGCACACTCAAATAATTTGATATGGGGAGAGTTTAATAAAGGGCTTATTTACAGAGGTGGGGGAAGGGCTTAGGGAAACTGACAGAGTAATGCAGAACCCCCAAACTGGCAACAGCAGGGATGGAGTGTCATCATTACCCTGCTAGGTCTGCAGGGCAAAATGGGAGTGGAGCTGTCAGGATGCAGAGGGGCTCACGTGCAACAGCAACCTGGCAGGAGGTGTGGGCTTCAGGGAAGAACGTGGGCAGCCCCCACCATTTCGTGCAGCTTTCAGACTGCAGCCAGAGCGCCCAACGGAACCTCCTGGCTGCTCCACAGAGGTCAGCTTCCCAGGAAAGGTGGAGAGCGACCCTGGAGAGGCAAACGGCCCAGGGAATGTTGGGGGTGGGGGGGTTAACATGGGGGGTTTGGTCACTCTCGTTCCCATTCACATGCGCCTCTGAAACTGCGAGCTCACGCCCACGTGCCCACGCGCACACCCCGTTCTCTTTCTTCTCTCCCTTTGCTGTTTCCTTTTGTGTTCTGGAAACCTGACCACTCGAGCCAGTGCCCTGAGTTTTCGGCCAAGATTCCACTCCAGGTCGGTGGAGCCAACTCTGCTTTGTCTCTCGGTCATTGTAAGTCCTGAACTGAACTTGAGGCCGCGTGCCTGCCAAGGTGAAGGGAGAGTGGCAGAGGAAGCGCTCACGCGACGCTATAGTCTTCCAAACCCTGTCCTTTTTGGGACCTTTTGGTATTGTCAGAGTGGCAGCTCTACGGGCTCATTTTGAGGAAAAATCTTGGAGGTCCAAACTGAGGATTTTCATAAGCTCTGGCCAGATGAGCCAGCAACTCCGTCATGTGCCAGCTGCGATGGATCTGCTGTCTTCCTGACTCGGCAGAAGGGGCCTTGATGGTCCAACCCGGACGGGACGAGACAGGTCAGGGCATCTCTGCAGCCCAGAGAAGGGAACAAGCTAGAAACAGTCTCCTCCTCCTCCTTCACCTCCTCCTTCTACCCTGCTAATGTAATCCGGGCATCCAAAAGTTTATTTCTGGGAAGAAACAATTTTGGGGTTTATTTTGCTACTAAATGGAGTTTGCCTTGATTTCTACATTCAAATAAATTCATAGGCATGTGAGTTACATTTGCAGTCCTATTCAGTAATGTTTTTCCTACCAGAGTCAATAAAATAGAAAAGCCAATTATCTTCTAAGATGGAAAATAGGCCGTTTAAAAGAGTGAGAGGGTGGTGGTGTTTATCTTATATCATGATTAATTTTATAATATCTGATATTTGAACTAGCAGCTGTGTGTCCATTAGAGTAAACCAAAATATTATGCTCAAATGATTTTGAAACTATGTCTCTTAAATCAGGGGTCTGTGTTCCTGGAGAAACATTGGATGGGGCTCATGGTGTGTTCTCTCCCCCACCTCATGTTTTCCTACCAGAGCCCCATGTACTGCTCTGGACAGCTACCTCTCTGGTGGGAGGCTGCCTGCCCACACTAGTCTCCACCTTAAACCATCCTCAGTTACTTCTAAATGCTTTTTTACTTTTCCTGCAATAGGCAGCAACAAGAAGTTTGCTTGTCCTGGGATTATTTAATCCTAAAGATACTGCAAAAGAATGCAGGAAGGGACTCCAGGGGTATTAAGGTAGAAAAACAAAAGCTCCCACAACAGTGCAACATTTTACGGAAAGGGAGATTTTCAAAAGAAAGAAGGAAGTTGTTTTTTTGGAAACAGAATGTCTGTTTTTTATCTTCTCTGCCTCGCCTTTTAACTTCTTTGTTCTTGGCTGAACTTTGAGAGTTGAGAGGAAGTTTTGAGTAAGTTTCTAATGTGTCTACTGGCCAAGTCGAAGGGCTTCAGAGAACGACTGGACTCAGGTCTAAGGTCCCTGGTAGGGGAAGGTCTGAACGTTGGATCAGATGCAGACAAAAATCATGACGTAGGAAATGTGCACACATCCTTCTGAATCTGCTGTTACTGGCCCACAGTACCGATAGCCACAGCCTTTGTATTTTTAAACCCTTGAAAACGATCAACTCACTTGACATCATCAGTCCCCTCAGTATCCATCCAGAAGAAGCTACCTAGTTCTCTACCCAGAGAGGTAAGGGATTACCAGGGAGCTAGTCCAAGAAATATATTTGTATTTAAACTGGAGCTTCCGGAGACATTGCTTACATATACAGAAAATAATGATAATTTTAGGACCTGTCTCTTGAGACAAGGCAATGGTGTTCTGGGTGGACAGGCTTTTGGAAGCTTTCAGCTCTTGTCTTTTGGATCTGTCTTCTGCCTCTTTTGAGCATGGTTGACCCGTAGAGTTTTACCGCAGCACTGGTTGAGAGGGAGGTCAGAACCTCCAGACCTTAGACTCAAATGTGGGAGAGTCTTGTGGTTGTTTGGTTTTGTTTGTTTGGTCTTCCAAGCACACAGGCCAGATACCACTCAGTGAGATCCAAGATTAGTGGCACTGCTTGCTGCCTGATGACTAAGGCAATTAAATAAGTCTTGGTGCTGGCACCACACCACAATAACAAGTCCCATAGTGTCAAGTGCCTTTGCCAGATGGATTGCTCAAACCCTTGGAAGCATTCTCAAGTACACATACTTAATCACTGCAGGCCCAGTTCATGGAAAAATGGCATGATCCTTGTGTGGGTGGAAGGTTCCTGTCACTTTCTTAGGGCCATCAATCCCATTGTCAGCCTCTCTAGCCAATATCATCCTGATCTCCTTTCTCGGGGCTAACAGTACTTAAGCATTAGAAATATTATGAGTGTAGGAGATCTAATATTTTTTTCCAAATATCTTAGATTTTTCTAGAACAGGCCTGACTTCAAATATTCTATCCCTTTGCCTTTAAAAGTACATTCTGTACTCATCATACTGAGTCTCAACTTTGACTTTAAAAATAGGTTATGACATTTCTTCTCTTCAGCTTATTAAAGAATGTAAGTTACTTGCCTAAGAAGGGTACATACACATACAGAGAGGGTACCAAAAAATGCATACACATTTTAAGAAAGGGAAAAAAATGTATTAAAATTGTATCACTCAAGTCACATTTGACTTCTGCAATGACAAGAGGCGTTCAAACTTGACTGTATTCATCTTTTGTTATCGGTATATACTGAGTATTACGATTTTAATATGTTTTTTTCTTTCCTAAAAATGTGTATACATTTTTTTGGCACTGTGTGTGTATTTGTGTGTAAAGTAAATTAAAATCTTGTCAAAATCTAATCAATCTAATATTCACTTATTCCAATAACTCAACAAGGCACTCAATTTTTCCTTCAATCAATATTGACCACATGCCAGGAACTTGATGAGACAGAGACTCGGCAGGATAACGTATGACCTCTACCCTACAGAGCTGACGGTTTAGTGAAGAATGAATACACTCCTAAATGATTGTGAACAAGAAGCATAGATAAACCCATGTGATAACTGCATGGCATGGATCGCGACTAATGTAGAAGTTCACAAAGAGGGAAACAAGCATAAGAAGGCATAGCCAGACAAGTCTAGAAAGAGGGAGCAGATGACCAGACTGCTGAGAATTTGTTGGACTTGAACAGACACAGGAAGATGGTCCATGTAGAGAAAATATTGAAGCAAAGCCTGGTGGGCATGCATACCAAGATTAGGTGGGAGGAGTGGAGAGTTTGATAAGAAATGTAACAAAATGAAATCAGAAAGCTGGAATATGGGAAGCTTCAAGACAGGCAGAAGCTTTCAGACGCACGGGAGTAGTCTGTGGGAAACCATTGAAAGTTTTAACAAAGGGCTCAGTTTCAGGAAGCATAGGCTGAGTAAGAAGCAGAATAAACTGAAGGTCTTCCATTGTGATTCAAGTGATAAGAAGGAGTCCTTAGACCTTAGACTAACTTGGTTTAAGTGAAAGGGGAAAGGAAAGGGAAAGGGAGATGTAAATGATATTGAAAAAGATCTATTAAGACTAGATGCAAGGAATAAAAGGGAAGAATGGGTCATCTCAATCCAGCAACTGTGCCCATGGTAATCACTGAATCCCTGGATACCTGAACGGCTGATTTCTACTTTACATGGGGTTGAGGGAATATGGATGCCACTGACAAAGAAGAGACTTTAGAATAGTGGTTCTCAACCTTCCTAATGCCGCGACCCTTTAATACAGTTCCTCGTGTTGTGGTGACCCCCTAGCCATAAAATTATTTTCGTTGCTACTTCATAACTGTAAGTTTGCTACTGTTATGAATCATAATGTAAATTATGATATGCAGAATGTATTTAGGCTACCCCTGTGAAAGGGTCGTTTGACCCCCAAAGGGGTCGCAACCCACAGGTTGAGAACTGCTGCTTTAGAAGATACTCTGGGAAGAAAATGAGTTGAATTTTGAATTCACAAAGTGTGAGATGATAACGGAAGATACAAATTAAAGTAGCTCTTAGACAATCAATGAGGTACATAGATCTTGGGGAGAGGCCATAAAAATAATTACCTGTAAAACTATGATACTGACTCAGAATGCAAGGCTGAGCACTCCAAGGAAAGGCACCGACAGAGAGAGACACAGGCGCAGGTAAAGCTCTACTGCCGTGATCCCTCCAATTTGAAGGCTAGTTATATTCCACATGGAAAGTGTGCCAGTGCTGACAGATGTTACAATAACTGAGCTGTGTACACAATCTTACCATACTTGACAAATTGCATTTTAGTATTGAAACTCTGAGAGAGAAAGGGGTTGGTTTGTTTGCTTAGGGGGTGTTGAGACAACATCTCACTCAGGACTCACTGAAACCTCAAACTCCTGGGCTCAAGCAATTCTCCTGCCTCAGGCTCCTGAGTAGCTGGGACTATGGGCATGCACCCCCACACCCTTCTAATCTTTCTGTTTTTTGCAAAGTCAGGGTCTCACTCTTTCCCAGGCTGGTCTCAAAATCCTGAGCTCGAGTAACCCTCCTGCTTTGGCCTCTCAGAGTGCCAGGATTACAGACATGAACCACTGCACCTGGTCACTTCTTATATTCCACTGTGTGTGTGTACACCTTCACACATACACAATATCTCCTAAAAGCCCTGTGAAGGTCAGGAGATGAAGTATAGTCCATGGCATGTGTATATGGGTGGGAAATATGAGCAGTATTTATACTACTACAAACTCATACTTGATAAATATAGGTACTTCTCTATTTACAAATTGTCAAGTAACAACCATTCCTACAGATGAACAAAGCTCCTTTTCAAAGCAAAAGCCCATCATTTCTACTCTTCACCAACAGGTGGCGCCCTGTTTGTGCACAGACATTTCAGTCTTGTCTGTGGCCCAAACCATCAACTCTGGCAGGTAAAGTAAGTGAATGAACTGAGACTATCTAAGAGAAAAAGGAGTAAAACATGTAGTGGTCTGCAGAGTGCGTGTTGATCAAAACAGGGCAGCTAAATCTCAGCTGTGGAGTACCGCCGTCATGAGGGATTGAAGGACCACTGTGTGCAAGATATCCTGATCTTTTAAGACGGTGTAACCATTCCTTATGAAAATTCTGATTTTTATGTGAACACTTTTGGTGTTTTAATTTGGCAGCCAACTCACTTCTTATAAAAGCGCCATGAGGATCAAACACATGCACATCTGCACGCCAGATTTTGTTGTGTGTTTGTTTTAGTTAGTTTATTAACTTTATTAACTCTATCATGTCCCAAAAGTACAAAATAGGAAGAATGATAAGAGGCCTACGGGGAGAGCCATGATAGTAAGAAATTCTGAACTAAGGCCACTGACGCCCAATTAGGTTCTCTGGAGAAACCTAATTTTACACAGATATGGATACATTACTTGATTCAAAAATAATGTTGGAGCACAAGCAGTTGGAGTTATAAATGACTTTTTAAGATCCTTACCTGTTGTCAAGACAGAAGTGTTGACAACAAACATTTATGTTGTGAATCGTCTTTAGAGAGGGATTTTCCTACCATGTTTATAAAAGGGATGCTGCTCTGTGACTCCAGGCTGATTAAAAAAAACAAAAACAAAAACAAAGTTTACATCAAACATAAACTTTGGGGGCGGGGTTGTAGATTTTTTTATTTCAAATTAATATGAGGTACAAATTTTTAGGTTACATTATTCTCACTTTCAAGGTGAAGTTCAAGTTGTAGAAGAGCCCTTCACCCAGGGGCATACTAAATACCCTGACATCGTCAAACATGAACTCTGAAGGCAAGCTCGTTGAGAAAAAAAAAATTATTTAACCCCCAATAAAGAGAGAAATTGGAGGAAAGATATTGTGGCACGGTAGGAAAAAAACATGTGGGATTTGGAATCAGAAGATATGAATTTTAGTCCTATCTCTGCTAATAATATCTACCTGGGCAAATCTTACATTTATGTAGTTCAATTTCATTTTTTATGGAGTAGGAATTAATACTTTCCTTCAAAAAATTGTTGTGTGAATTATAACAAGTAGATAATGTAGTCTCTAACTTGTAAGAATTAAACAAATTTTTTATTTAAAAAAATTGCACTAAAATGATAATGAAGAAGAGAAAGATGTAGGGGGAGAAAAAACATCAAATAAAGTGCATAAAGCAGAAATCATTTCCACTCTGTAAGACAGGATCTCTCTGTCACCCAGGCTGGTGTGCAGGGGCATAATCACAGCTTATTGTAACCTCGAATCTCTGCATTCAAGGGAACCTCTGGTCTCAGCCTCCCAAGTAGCTAATACTACAAATACTCACTACCACATCTGGCTAATATTTTTTTATCTTTTGTATACATGGGGTCTTGTTATGGTCTCAAACTCTTGGCCTCATGTGACCCTCCATCTTCCCAAAATGCTGGAATTGCAGGCATGAGCCCCTGCATCCACCCACCCCTACTTTTGTAATTAAAATAATCTCTGTCACATTTAAAAAGCTTGAGAGTGGGTTATATGGGTGTGCACAGATAACCATCATGATTTTTACCACAGAAAGGTGCAAGAGATAAGAAGAGGCCAACTCCTATTACATTAAAACAGAATCCAATGCTAGGATATGGGTAGAAAATGAAGGGTCATTGAGAAGTAGATATTATACTGCCACATTTATATCATTTTGTATTAAATTGACATATACATATCAATTTATATAATTTTATAGCCAGTATTTGGCAGCATATAGGTCAAGAGTTTTTAGCTAATTTGTTAATTTAAAAAGATTTTAAGGAAGATGTCCACTCTAGCCATGATTGAGTAACTGGGGCTAGATTTGTCCTCCCACCATAAACTACTACAGAACTTGGCAAAATGTATGAGGAAATGGTTTTGGGATATTAGAAATCAGGCAACACAGGATTGTGATCCCTGGGAGAATGGAGACAAATGAAGTGAACCTAGCTATCTTCTGGATCATGAATCTTGGAAAGATCTCATGTTGAGGGTGGCACTCTCACTTGACTTGAGGAGACAGAAACTAAATTTGGGGAAGATTGAGTTGGCTAGAACTTATGGGACAAATTACTGAAGAGTATGGGGTAGTTTATGGAGAGAGCTCTAGAAAACTTCATAAGGATCAACCATCATATTAAATGTAAATCATTTAAATAATTTAATTAAAAGATAGAGATTGTTCAATTGGACAAAAAAGGAAACACCAAATTAAATGATGCTTAAAAGAAACTTGCTTTACACATAAAAATGCATTATACTTATAGATTATAAGTAAAAAAGATAAAACAACATATACCAATGCTAAATAAGAAAAATTTAAGTCTCTATATTTATGCCAAAGAGATTACACAGAGACAAAAAGCTTATTTCATAATGATAGAGAGTAATTAATCAAAATAACATAATAATCCTAAATGTTTATGCAACTAATAATAGACCAGCAGAATACATGAAATAGAACTGAAAATATGGCAGAGAAATAGATGATCTATGATTCTAATTGTAGAGTTCGGTATCGAGGAGGAATAGATGATCTATAATTACAATCTTAGAGTTCAGCGTCCCCACTCACTGTGCTCTCAAACAAGTAGATATAAAATCTAGAAGATTTTAACAACTCTGCCAACCATATTGACCTAATGGACTATTATAGAGCACTTCATTTGATGCCCTGAGAATGCTCATTCTTCTCAAGTGCACACATAACATTTACTAAGACCACGTTCTGGGGACATAAAGCAAGTCCCCCCAAATATAAAAGGGTTCCAAGTCTTACAAAATATATTCTGTGGCCAAAATGGAATTAAGTTAGAAATCCATAACAGAAAGTGATCTGGAAAAAATCTTCAAATATATGGAAACTAAATAACATAAGTAACCCATTGTTCAAAGAAAACATAAAAAGAAAAATTACATGTGCATATCGTGAGGGTGTATAACATGTCCCATAGGTGAGGGGCTCTTCTACAAATGGAACTTTACCCTGGAAGTGAGAACAGTGTAACCTAAATATTGTACCCTCATATTAATTTGAATAAAGTTTAAAAAATATATAAAAGTTACAAAGTATTTTGAACCAAATGAAAGAGGAAACATAGCATCCTCATACTTGTGAGATGCAACTAAACTAGTACAAAAAAGGGTGAGGGATTATTATGAAGTATTTTAAACTAATAAATACTATACTAATGAATTTGACAACTTAGGTTAAATGGACTAATTCCTTGAAATACAAAACTACTAAAGTCTATACAGGAAGAAGTAGATAACCTGAATAGCCCTTATATCTATTCAAGAAATTGAATTGCAGTTAAAAACTTTACCACCAGGAAAAGTCCTGGCCCACATGGCTTTACAGAGGAATTCCTGCAAACATTTAAGAAAGAACACCAATTCCACTAAACTCTTCGAAGAAATTGAAGAAGTAATTACTTTTCAATAAATTTTATTAGACCAGGATTACTCTAATAAACATATTGCAAGAGAAAACCCTCCCTGCCCCCCCCCCCGGCACATATATAATCAATTCATTTGATATGATATCAAGGTAATTTCATAGAGAAAGATATTTCCAAAAACTGGTACTAGAAAATCTGGACATCCAAATGCATAAATAAACAAGCAAACACACAATCTCAACTCCCACTTCATACCATGTACAAACATAACCTGAATTGGGTCATAGTCCTAAATGTAAAACTATGTCACTTCTAAAGGAGAACATAGGAGAAAATCCTTGTGATTCATGTATTGGCCTGGACAAAGGTTCCTTAAGACACAAGAATCCCAACCCATAAAAGCAGAATTAATAAATTACACTATGGAAAAATTATAAACTTCTGCACTTTGAAAGGTACCCTACAGAAAACTTATAAACAGGCAACAAACTAGAAGAAAATATTTCCAAAACACAACTTCATAAAATGACTTGCATCCCAAAAATATAAAGAATACTTGTAATTCAATGAAAACAAACAAAAAAATTGGCAAACATTTTAACAGATGCTTCACTGAAGAGATATGGTTGGAAAGCAAGCACTTAAAAAGATCCTCAACATCATTAGTCACCTGGGAAATGCAAATTAAAACCACAATGAAAATCATCACACACTTGACTGGAACGGCTAAAACTGAGAATAATGCCGGAGATGGTATGCGGAGCAAATGGAATTTCATATGTTACTGGTGAGAACACAAACTTTTACCGTCACTTTAGTAGACAGTTGGGCAGTTTTTCAGAAAGTTCAGCATGCCGTTTGACCCAGCAATCTCATTCTTAGATATTTACTTAGGAAAGCAAAGGCATATATTCACAGAGAGACATGCCTACAACTTCAGTCGTGCATACAATTTTAAAGCAGCTTTATTTACAATTTTCAAAAACAGAAGTCATATAAGTGTCTGTTGATAGATAAATAGATAAAGCAATTGTGGTATATTCATACAACGGACTACTATACTACTCAACAATCAAAAGAAGCAAACAGCTGATCCACAGCATGGGTAAATCTCAACTGCCTGCTCAGAGTGAAAGAAACCTGTCTGAAGAGGCTACAGATGGTAAGCTTCCAATATATGACCTTCTAGAAAAGGCAAATCAGATCAATGGTTGCTAGGAGCTGGAGGTGGAGAGAGGGAAATTACTACAGAGGGCCACAAAGGAATTGTGGGGGGTGATAAAGAGAATCTGCATTTTGATTGTGGTGGTGGTTTAGGACTGTATAAATTTGCCAAATCATATTGAACTATATACATCTGTAAAGGATGAATATCACCATTTGTAAATTATATCTCGGTAACCTTGACATAAAGAAGGTAATGGAATGACCATGTTTTACGTGGTGTGGGGATCAGTGTCTCCAAAGATTCACAGGAAGGATCTTAACCATGGGAACCATGTTTTGATCATCTCTCATCTCCCATTTGAACAAGTCCAGAAGCGTCTATTAAACAGGATCATCATCTCAACCCAACCATAGTAACCTAATGTACATAGTAACTCCCACACGTGGAAAGCAATACCCTGAAGTGTATTGCCTGCTCCTGCCAGGTCTTCCTGAACCATGCCAGGAAAGGACATAGTTGGAAGTCAATGTGACAGGGAACACCTTCAAAACAAAATCTTGTTCTGTATCCCTAAAACAAAGCAAACAAAAACCACACGGACTATCTCTATCCACTCACCAGCTTACTTACAATTTAGGAGACTGGCAAGATGGCCTGGAGTTAACGTGAGGCAACTTCTGCTCACAGACATGGCTGGCGAGGATGTAAACAGGACAGTGGCTCTGGGTGCTTTATGTAATTCCTTCACAGGGAAATCGAATTGAAAATGGCACAGACCATATCAGTGTTTGTCTAGAGCTGAGTGTATAGGGGGAAGCAAGATGGCACAAAGGAACTTTTGAGGGTGCTGAACATTCTTGATGGTTGTAGTGGTCACATTTATCAAAATTATGAAACTCTGCACTTGGATGGATGCATTTTATTACATGCAAATTATGTCACAAAAGATGCAGGGTTTTTTAAAACAATACTTTTAGAGCCTTCCAACTCCTGAAGTGCAATGGACTAGATGGACTTTTTAAACCACTAAACAAGTAAAAATTTGGGTTAGTATTTAGTGCTTACGCTATATTGATTATGAACTTGATGTTCACAGTTAAGTCACATAATAGGTTATTGTTGTTTTGTCTTTTCTGTGCATTTCAAAAATAATTTTTTTGCCTTATGTTTGTGTAAATAAACAAAAACCAACCAATGAAAACAAAGAAAGTCTATTCAAAGCTTGTGATAGAAAGGAAGTTGGCCACCATCGTTTGCATCCTGGCAGAAACTCCAAGGCAGGCAGAGCGGGAAAGAGTGGGGAAAAGTTTTCAGATGTGCCCTAACTGGAAGCCGTTGGCATCAGGAAGCTGGAGGCAGGCTTACCAGAAAAGGGCAGCCTAGGTGATTGGTTAAAGAAACTTACTTGGCTTTCTGTGATTGGTCCAAAGTTGGAAATAGGAGCAAAACTTGGAGAATTTATAGGTTATTAATCCAATCCTGGCTGCTTGGGCTCATTGTCACAAGGGCTATTTGCTTTCCTGGACCACTTGCTTGCAAGAGCAGTCTGCCTTCCTACAAGTCTAACTTACAGATAGCTGGCTGGCTTCCCGGGCTGGTTACTAAGGATAACGAGTTGCTCTATTTTTACACATGGTCTGGCCATTGTCCGATTGTATATTCAGCCTCTATTACCTTGTCCTTATTAGTTCTTAATTTTCTTATATTTTCTCCTCTTTATAAAATCTCTGTCTTTTTTCTGTATCCCATTACATTTCCTCAAATTTATCTTCCAGCCATTAGAGTTTTTCTTTTCTGCTCTTCCACCACTCACCCAGTTTTAGCTCTATCTTCAACCACTTACTCAGAGACTCCAGAAGTGGCCAGTTCCTAAATATTTGGGCAGCAGTGCTTTGCAACATAAATGGGTTGCTTTGTGGTTTTCTACATAGCCAGTTTGAGAATGAAGATTCTCAGGCTGGGCGCAGTGGCTCATGTCTGTAATCTTAGCACTCTGGGAGGCTGAAGTGGGTAGGTGGCTGGAGCTCAGGAGTTTGAGACCAGATTGAGCAGGATCAAGACTCCATCTCTATTAAAAATAGAAAAACTAGCTGGGTGTTGTGGCAGGTACCTGTAGTCCCAGCTACTTCAGAGGCTGAGACAAGAGGCTCACTTGACCCCAAGAGTTTGAGGTTGCTGTGAACTATGATGCCATGACACTCTAGCCTGGGCAACAGAATGAGACTCTGTCTCAAGAAAGAAAGAGAGGGGGCTCGGCACCTGTGGCTCAAGTGGCTAAGGAGCCAGCCACATACACCTAAGGTGGTGGGTTTGAATCCCAGCCTGGACCCGCCAAATAACAATGATGGCTGCAACCAAAAAATGGCCGGGCGTTGTGGTGGGCGCCTATGGTCTCAGCTACTTGGGAGGCTGAGGCAGGAGACTCGCTTGAGCCCAGGAGTTGGAGGTTGCTATGAGCTGTGATGCCATGGCACTCTACCCAGGGGGATAACTTGAGGCTCTGTCTCAAAAAAA
>CAUYQV010017172.1:0-12523 GCA_963574575.1 Galagoides demidoff | reverse complement strand
CGAAATACTTCCATCAAACTGATCAACACAGCCTTCATGTCATTTTCTCAGTTATAGTTTTAAAACATTCTGATTCTACTCTTAGAGAGTTTCACTTGTACCCCTGTAAGATAGACCTCAAAAATGGTCCCTCCAATCCCCTTCCCTCCACCTATTCCCCCCTCCCTTCTCCCTCCCCACATTCTTAGGCTATTTTAAGTTTCTTCCTTGTCTTCCTGTACTCTTTAGAATTTCCAGCATAGTGCTAAGTAAAAGTGGGACAAAGGTTACATTTTCACTTCTCAATTCACTTCTAAAATTCTACCATTGAAAATATCATATACTATAGGTTTTCATAGATATTCTTTGGCAAGTGAATGAAATCTTTGTCTTATTTTATTTCAGTAAGAGATTTTTAACATAAAAAGACATTGCAATATAATTGCTGCTTATCAGAATCTTTTAAGCACCCATTGAAATGATTATATATGTTTTCTCCTTTATTTCCAATGTTAATTGACCTTTGCATTCGAAGACAGATCAGGATGTGCTATCATTTTTATGCATCAATAGGTTTGTTTTGCTAATAATTTGTTTATATTGCTTCATAAATATTCATGAGTAAAATTTGCTAACGCTTAATTGTTTATTTGTCTATCTCAAGCAGAATAATTATGGCTTCTCAAGCAAGGACCATAACTTTTTTATTTTATATTTCCAATACTTAGTAAAATGTCCAACACACATATTAGGCTAATAAATATTTTTAAGTAAATGCAGAATAGATTAATCATATTCTAATGCAGAAATGTATCTACAGGTAGTTAAGTTGTCTCAACTTTAAATGAAAAAAACATGTTCGACAAGTTTCTATACTTTCTTTTCCTATTCTTTATTCGCTTAAGCCACAGATGTGAAAGAGAGAGCACTAATATCTCACTTTTGCTAGACCCTGTACCTTCAAAATATTATTCTATCTACCATTTGTCCATTTTCGCTCTCCCACTAACCTTGGATAACTCACCACCTCCTACTTAAGCTATTATAAATGTCTCCCAACTGCCTCACCTACTCTCCCATCTTCCCCACCCCTCACATCCATCTCCTCATCCAGTTATACAGAAAAATCAAAGTGATCATAATAAAGGACAAATAAAATTCTAAACCCTATCCAACTCGCTGCTTAAAAGTGGCCAATGCTTCCTGCTATACTTGAGAATAACATTTTAAATTCTTACACTGCTCACTCCCTTGCAAGCCACTGCATACCTGTATAACCTCTCACCTGCCTCTTCCGCCTCCTTTGACACCCTCTTGCCTAGTTACTGCCAGAAAGCTGCACTGACCTCCCTACAATTAAAATAACACTTCTCCTTTGGTTCTTTGTTTGGAAGACAGACTGATTCTTTAAATCTTAGGTTAAGTTTTTAAAGTTCTAGGTCTAAATCAACAGACTCTGTTTTTGTTTCCTAATTTTATTATTATAGTTATTTTATTTGTATATATAAAGGTTTAGTGATTTTTCTCTACTTGATTAACACCATAAATGAGTGAAATATGTCTATTTTGCCTACCATGTTATATAGAATTGATATTTTAATATATTGAATTTAGGTATTGCCAATACATTATTTGAATGAGAAAAGAGAAATGTCTGATATGGTATACCGTTGTTCATAAATTTTGCCCTAGTTACTCTATTTTAGAGATAGAACCACAAGTAAACAATTAAATGTCTTACTACTTATAAAGATTAAATCTAAACAACACCTAAAAGATAGACAAATTACTAAATGAAATCTGAACAGCTATGAAGTATTATGGTCATATAAACTCCATTAATAAATGCAATGTATTTAAATAGTATAAATGAAACAGATGTCTCTCTTATGATCTTAAGTTTTATTTGAAGCTCAACCCAGATACATATAGAAATAATTAGCAGTAGCCCAACAGAAATTATTTTATATAAATTAATTTGGGGAGACAGAACTCAGTCTGAAAAGAAAAGAATGACTCAGATGAGTTTGACCCAATGTCAAATTTTTAGTCTTAGGAAGGGCCAGGAGATTTTTATGAAAACATGGTTAATCACTCAGATTTGTCTCTCGGTCCCAAGCCCTGGAACTGAAACACCAGTGCTATAATATTACATTTGAAAATTTAAAGAGTCCTTCATCAAAAATGCCATATTTCCATTTTAAAAATTGATCTTCTTATCTTCCTATACAAAACATTAACAATGAATGATAAGACAACCCAGGAGAGAGAAAACTAGAAGAGCAGGGATATGAGACAGAAGGCAAATTAACAAGGGGGACAGGGCTCCAGCACCAGCATAGACCCCCGGCACGAAGATCTACTTTGCCTCCCCTGAGGGCCCCAGGCTTCCTTGCAGAGCAGGGAACTAGAGTTTGGACACTGGCATGGACCTGGCAGAGTGAACGGGGCTCAGTTTTTGAGCGTTAGCCTAGCACATCCAAGACCTTCCTTCTACCAGATATTTTTATAATACAAAACAAATTAAGCACAGCACCTGTCTATCTCCCTGGCCCCTGCCCCTAACCCTCTCCCTTCTGACATACATATAATCAAAGTTATAAAACTTAGGTATACTTTCAGATAGAGCGGTTTTTCAGAAGGTTATACATAAACTATATTTATTTATCTTTAAATTTAATCTGCTTATATTCAATTATATTTCAATTTTATTTTATGGGATATTTATTTTATCATTAAATATGTACATATTAATATGACATGTATTTTAAATTCCCTGATACACAACCTTTTCCCTCTTTGAAGATAAAAGGGAAAGCTTGTCACTGGTCTTGGAAGAATGAGTTAAGCAGGGAGAAAATAGCTAAGCAGCTGAGACGATGAAGCCTTTCTCTAAGGTCAGTGCAATATTAGAAGGAAAGAGTGACTCTCCAGTGACAGGCAGCCAGGAAGAATATCAGGAGACTGACAGTTGGTGCTAGAGACGAAATATCTATGAACCGGCCAAGCTGGATTCAATCAGAGGGAGTATATCGCTAAGCTGGCTACATTAAATGGAGCTCTTATCTAAAGTAAGGAGTTTGAGGGCCTGTTATAGAGAAGGAACAAAGGACAGTTGAACATGTGATGTGAGCAGAGTGACTGAACAGAGCTCTGTAAATGTGTTATGATACCCTGTCCATACTTTAATAAATACGTGTAAATCAGTTTTTGAGGACAAATATTTTCTTTACTTTTCTTTACTAGTTAGAAAATTTACTTCTTGTGTTAGTCCTTTTGGGCTGCTATATCAAAACACCACAGACTGAACAGCTTATAAAGAACAGAAATTAGGCTGGATATATTGGCTCAAATCTGTAATCCCAGCACTTTAGAAGGACAAGGCAGGAGGGTTGCTTGAGGGAAGGAGTTTAAGATGAGCCTGAGCATCATAACAACACGTCATCCCTACTGAAAGAAAAGAGTGATCACAAAAAGAAAAATTAGCTGGGTGTGAAGGTGGCATGTGCCTATAGCTCCAGTGACTGAGGAGGACAATTTGTACATTGATTTTGTAACCTGTGGCTTTGTTGAATTTATTTATCAATCCCAAAGTCTCTTAATAATTTCATCTTTGGGATTTTCTAGATATAAGATCCTATCATCAGCAAAGAGTGAAAGTTTGATCTCTTCTTTCACTATTTGGACCCCCTTGATTTCCTTCTCTTGCCTGATTGCTCTGATGGAAACTTCTAGCACTATGTTGATTGAATAAAAGTGGTGAAGCTTCACAACCTTGACTGATTCCATTCTAAGAGCAAATGGTTTTAATTTTCACCCATTCAATATGATGTTGGCTGTACTTTTGCCAGACATAGCCTTTATAATTTTGAGGAATGTCCCATCTATACCAATTTGGTTGAGCGTTCTTATCAGAAAAGGGTACTGAATTTTGTCAAATGCTTTTTCTACATCAATTGAAAGGATCATATGGTCTTTGTTTTTGTATCTATTTATGTGGCAGATTACATTTATAGATTTGCGTAGGTTAAACCATCCTTGCATCTCTGGGATGAAGCCTGATTGGTCGTGATTAATTCTTTTCCACATATAAAAGACTGAAATAGGATCCATACTTCTCACCACTCAGAAAAATTAATTTATAATAGAAAAAAATATTTCACCTGAAGGCAAGAAACTATTAGAATTCCAGTGGAACGTGTTAGAAAAACCCTTGAAATAAGCAATGAATTCATGAAAAGACTCCAAAAGCAATCACAGCAATAAGCAATTAAAAAGCTTCTGATCAGCTAAGGACACAAGCAAAAGAACAAATAGACAACCCACACAATGGGAGATAATTTACTCATGCCATGGATCTGATGAAGGACTGATACCCGGAATGTACAAATAACTCAAAGAAATTAACAAGAAAAGGTCTAACAACATCATGAAAAAGTGGGGAAAGGGTGGAAAGAGAAACTTGAATAATGAAGGCAGACTAACAGCCAACACACACATGAAAAAATGTTCAATGTCTGTAATCATCAGCGGAATCTAAATAAAAAATCCATGGTGACATCACCTAATCTTTATGAGAATGGCTCACAACATGAAGTCCCAAAGCAGCAGATGCTGGTGTGGATGTGGAGAGAAAGAATCTCATACACTCTTGGTAAACCAAAGAGTAGTACAGCCTCTATGGAAAAATATATGGAGATACCTCAAAGAACTACCTCTGCTTGGTACATTATAATTGAAAAAAGGCCATTTTATAAAAAGGATACCTGCACTCGAATATGTATAGCAACATGTTTATAATTGCACAGATCTGAAAGCAATCCAAGTGCCCACCAATACATAAATGGATTAATAAAATGTAGTAAATGTGCACCATGAAAAAATGGAGAGCTGGTATCTTTCATGGCAACATGGATAAGAACTGAAAACCATTTTCCTTATTTTGGGGGCCTTTTTTTTGTTTTTTAGAGACAGAGTCTTACTTTGTTGTCCTCAGTAGAGTACTATGGTGTCACAGCTCACAGCAACCTCCAGCTCTTGGGCTTAGGTGATTCTTTTGCCTCAGCCTCCCGAGTAGCTGGGACTACAGGTGCCCACCACAACACCTGGCTATCCTTTGTTGTTGTTGTTGTAATTTGGCCAAGGCTGGGTTCAGACCCTCCACCCTTGGTATATAGGGCCAGTGCCCTACTCACTGAGCCACAGGTGCTGCCCTGGAAAACATTCCTATAAGTGAAACATCTCAAGAATGGAGAAATAAACTCATGTACTCAATATTAAACTGGAACGAACTGATTAACACTTAAGTGCATATCTGGGAGTTTATCTCCATGAAAATGAAGCTGGCAGGGGAGTGGTGGGGATGGGTAAATTCGCACCTGTTGGGTAAAGTGCACAATATCTGAATGAAGGGCAAACTTACAACTTTGACTCAACCTATACAAAAAGTATGTAAACAAAACACATGTACTCCCTAGCATTCAGAAATAAGAAAGAGAGAGGAAAAAAAAAGAAAGAATTACCAAAGGTTATTAGGTCATTAGAGGGTGTAGAAATTGTTCATTCTCCTGATTTTGTTGATGTGTTTAGGTTGTATTCACACATAAATATTCAGAAATATTAATGCTGCTCTTAAATATGTGCAGTTTATTTAAAAGTTAAAGTACATGAAAAACACACAAATAATTATTTAATTAATTAAGTGGGGAAATTCAAACATTTCTTTGGGCCAGATTTTGCCATTGAGCTAAAAATTTGTTACCACTTGATGAAAATGTAGACGTGCAAAAACATTTAGAGAAAGACTTGAAATGAGAAGATGAGTAAAATACACTAAGACTGAAGAAAAATAAGGGATGTAAATAATTAAGAATCTACATCTCACTTAAAATAGAAAAATATAAAATATGAACAGTAGCTATCAGAACTGAACATACTTAGTATTTTCATTATTTTTGCTCTATTTACAAATATTGCAAAAGATCAAAATAGAAATACTACCTTAATATTAAGACATTAACTATTTCTTATATATACATATAAGTATTTTACTTACTATCAGCAAGTCAGAAGGTTAAATTAGAAAATCTGCTTATACTATGTGAAAATGTTTTTAGTCAGGAAAATTATATTGTATAATCTCAGAAGACTAAGAAGAATGTCATATTTGTAACCAAGATCTTGTATTTTCTTTTCCTCATGAGACACACCTGCTGAAGCTATCATTTCCACAATTACTATGAGCATCTTTTATAATGGAATCTATGTTAACTTTCCTCATAAACTACCCGAGCCTTGAGGCAACACCTTAAAATGATAACTATTAGAGATTTCCTTTATGACATTAGTGATTTAGGTATAAATGTAATTCTTCATAATAATTTAGAATTGATTTTGCATGTACTATTTCCCTTCATCCTCGAAACACCTGTTTTAAAGATATATATGATTTTAAACAAATTATATTATGGCTTAAAATATGAGTTCTCTTAAGTTATAAACTGGGACTCTAATTAAAGTTCCTGAGAGTCTTATTCTCTTTGAGATACACAACTATACCATGAATAATAGTAGACACAGAAGTTACATGTAAGATCATGTCGCAATATGATAAAAACAGAATGAATGTTCATAATCCACTGGCATCTATTGTCTAGCATAATATTTAAACAGCAACACTGAGTCCTTTGCAGATATAGGTGAAGTATAAATAATAAATAAATCTATTCATAAATAATGTTCTGTAACAGCTACTGAAGGGTTTTACAAAGGCAAGTCACATGTGAAAAGATTTCATGAATCCAAAGGAGCACGTGATGTCTGTTGTAGGTAAAGGCATTTTGACGACAAGAACCATTGTTGGAATGCAGTTGTTACTGTGGCTTTGAAAACTCTTATTCCTCTTCAGTAATACCACAGAGAAGGTCCCCAAGGAAGTAAGAGGCAAGAAAACAGTCAAGGAAATTTTACTGGGTTGATAAGCGATACCCCTCTGCGTGGGGGTGTAATCCTGGAACAGGACAAGGGTTAAGGCAGACAGGGGACCAGAGGTCTTTATTAGTGATAAAGAATGTGGTTTGTATTTGAATGTGATTTTGTTTCTGACATTCTCTCCAACTTGAAGGAAATGAGTAAAGTGTGCTTCCCCCCAGGAGCTCCCTCCAAGAGAAAGGGGAGAGATTAAGCCATTCTTCCTGCCTCAGGAGGAATAGGGAGCCCAGAGAGGCTGAGAGGGCTAGACTATGATAGTCTCCCACTGTAGAAAGTGAAATAAATTTAAGGGGGGCGACAGGCCCAATAGGGCCCTGAGATACAAATTGTGATGGAGCCAGGAAAAGTGGGAAAGAGCACAAGAGAACGTGGGGCGTACAAACATACAGCACTTGGAGGGAACATTGAGAAGTCACCTATCGTTTTTGTTGAAATTGTCCTCTAAGCATTAACCTGCAGGACCAACAGGCAATTGATCAAATAATGGTATTCAACTGACCTTAATGGGGCAGAATATCTTCCAAACTAGGTCAGAAAGGCATTGCAGGGTCCATGCGAATCTTTCTAAATGGAGAATATAAATGTCTTAACACAATAACTAAGACAACGCCATGAAGACTATGGTAACCAGTTTGGTGAAAATATTTCAAATTGTATATAAAACCAGCACACTGTACCCCATGACTGCATTAATGTACACAGCTATGATTTAATTTAAAAAAAAAAAAAAGAAGAAAGGAAGGGAGGAAGGAAGGAAGGAAGTCAGGCAAGCAGGCATTGCAACACCCGTCTTGGTCTTTTGTATCACTCCTGGGGGAAGCCGGTCGCCATGCTATGAGGACACTCCACTAGCCCCACGGAGAGTCCTGCATGAAGAGGAAGCGGGGTCCCCAGATAACAGCCAGCACCAGTTTCCACCCATCAGTGTGAGCCACACAGGAAGCGAATCCGCCATCTTGGCTCCAGCCTCTGATGACTTGGAGACTTCAAGTTGCACAGGAACCATTATTATGGTTTTAAGTCATTAAATTGTAGAGTGAATTTTAACGTAGCATTAGGTAACTGATATGCATTAATATGTTAACTTCTGATACAAATCTTCTCTCAGTTCATAGCTAGATATTACTTAATATGTATTTTATTAATTCATTCATTCATGGATTTATTTTTAGATATGGTTTCTCCTTATGTTGCCTGGGTTGGACTCAGTTTCCTGGACTCAAACTATCCTCCCACTTCAGCTTCCCTAGTAGCTGGGGCTAGGAGCTTATGCCACGGCACCTGGCTTACATTTTTAAATAGTACTAATTCAGTAAGGGAAATATACTAAGTGATACACAGATATAAATGTAAATATAGAGAGATAGAGAGGCAGACAAACCCGTTTTAATCATCATTTCAAGCCTACTATTATTTTATTTTATAAATGCAGAATCTGGGACCCAGAGGAACTTGATCAAGATCACATAGTTAGAAAACATCACTCCTGGGTCCAAACCCAGGAAAATCTGGATGGAAAGTACATGTTCTTAGCCAGTAAGCTATGCTACCTCTTCATCCACACAAAGAAAGAAACAAGGGAAAGTTTTTGAGCCTAGCACGCCATGGAGACCTCACTATGCTGAATGTCCCTTTTCTGCTACTGTCTTTGCATCTCCCCACCTGAACCTGCCCAATACCCGAACCATTCTCCAAATGCAAGGTGGCAGTGTGAGGACTGGCAGAGGGGTCACACAGTGGAGGATGCCACTATTTCTAATTATGATAATGGCTGCAGGGAGATGACCAGGAACGACCAGAAGGGAGAGAATCTTTTTCTTCACGGCCCTACAATGTGTTCCCAGGTGAAAGGAAAGGTGATCGCCTTGACTTTTGTTCTGTTCCATGTCTAACCTCACGATTCCTACACACTTGGTCAGTCAGTGTCTCAGCAAGAGATTGGCTTCTTGAAATGGGTGGTTAATCCTTTCACACTGCATATTTTTGCATTTCTATTTATAGCTCTGGCATAGAGCTCTTGGCAGCCAGGACTGAGAAAGCAGAGAACCTTGATTTAATTATTTGGTACTGTTCTCAAGTCTAGTTTGGCTATTTTGACAAAAACAGAACCTTTCTTAAGCTGGCAAACTGTGAAGAGAGTTGTCATATTAACCACTTATTGTTTTCTAAATGTCTTTAATGCCATATGATATGTACAAATAACAATTCCTGCCAAAACACAAAAAATAAAGCAAATGATTCATTCTAAAAATCAATGCTAAAATGTATAATTAAACATGGGCACGTCCCTGTGATAATGAATTGAAATTTTAACTTTGTTTCATCATGAGAGGTATGAGTCAAGAATATAAATAATGCACACGTTTTTAATCTTATTTTGCTCTACAAAATAAGCTATCCTTGAAAAGGCAATAGGATCGTAGAGTCTACAGACCTAGACTAGAAATCAAATTCCATCACTTATTAATTTTAAACATCATGCATAGCTCTTATCATTGATATCTATTTACTTCCTTTTTAGAATAGGATTACATCCTCAATAGTTGCAGTGCCTACTGTGGGGTCAGTATAAAACCCCACCCCACTGGTGGTGGACTTGACCTTGGGATTTGCTTTGGCCAAAGGAAGGTGAGCAGATAGGACATTTGCCACATCTGAGCAGAAGCTTTAACATTCATGTTTCACAAGCTGATCTGCCCTTTCCCCTCTGAATTAAGTATTGTGCTTTCCAAATAAGGGCTGCTTCTTTATGCTAGGTCTTCAAATAAGCCATTGGCCCACCCATATGAACATATAATATGAAGAAGAAAATAGTTTTTATGGAAAGTCACTGAGAGTTGGAATTTTAAACACACACACAAATATGTAGAATGTTACTTTCTATTCATCAGAAACAAAAAATAACCTTAGTCATGTGGCTTCATTTTAAACATTAAATATATGCTCAGTAAATGGTAGATTATCTACCTGAAAACTTGTATTGGACCTTCGGAGGAAATGCAGTCATTCAAGTAAAGAATAGTTATTTTATTTGTCACAAGATTGCTATGTTTTCAAAAGATGTCTTGAGTTTAGAGAAATTAATTTAATTATGGCCCTGCCACTATCCTCTATCATTAACCCTCTTGATGCCTCAGCTGTCACATCTATGAGACAGGACGCCAATACCAGTCCAACCTCCCCACTAGTACTGATGAATGACTTGAGAGAAAGGACAAAGGGGGTGCTTCTAAGAGCACCCCCGAATCAGAGGAGAAAGCATGAATCTGGGCAGCAGTCTTCCCAAATTTGAGCCCTGATTTCCTTTTTTATCAGTAGCATGAAAATAAGAACTTCACACATTGGTGAGTTGGTCTCATTTCTGGATTATTGTAAGATCTCAATGACAACCCAATGACTAAAATCCTGTTCTCAGCCCACTTCCCAGAATTTAGCAGCAACTAGTTCTAGCAGCCCCTTTCCCCTGCTCTCAGGGAGATCTTTCTCCAGTTTGGCCTCACCTTTTCTGTAAGATAACTGCCTTTACCCCTTGTAATTTCTCTCTTTCTCCCCCTCCTTCCCTCTTATCCTCTATATCTTCACATATAGAGAGAGAATATATTTTTAAATATTATACATTAACACATATATTGTATATATAACATACGTAAACTTGGTGAAACTCATTCCCTCTCACAGGTTAAATTTTCACGTCTACAGGAACAATTTCCAGGTCTTATCTCCAGTTTTCACTGTTACCTGAGCATTCCTGCCTCATTTTTCAACTGCCTGCTCTAGACTTTACCATTTGAAGGTCCTTTCTCCTGGCACCTCAAATTTTAACATGCCTAAAAGATAATGCATTGTCTTTGTCTGAAACCAAGTTTTTCTTGAATTCTCTTTTGATTTATGGTTCCGCCCTTTTCGATGCTAAAAATGCCAAAATCCTACTCATCATCCATTTTTAATGTCTTCAATCCACATCATACAGACATCCCTTCTTTCCCACTGCTGTCGCGGTAATTTAAAAGCCTGTCACTTTGTACCTGAATGTTGCCTTCGCGTAATGAGTTTTCTGTTTGTCTCCAGAATTTCCACAAAATTAAATTCGGTCAGGAATTCTTTTTCCTATCTACCTCAATGTAATCTTCTCTTTAATGTGCCGGATAAGGGTGGCCCCGACTGTGGTGGCTTCACTGGTGGACAGGACGCAGTTGATCTGACGTAGAAGATGAAAAAGCTAGCAGTGCTTTCCATAAAAGCCTATTCTTGGTAGGAAGCAAATACAGAAAGTCAGAAAATTGACAGAGAAACCACCCATGAGTGAGGGTGAGAAAGAGACTTGATAATCTCTCCAGACATCCCTGGCTGACCAGGAGGTTATACATATGTGCAAGGTAATATAGGAGGACCCAGAATAAAATAAAATAAAATAACAGGGTATACTTTAAAAATTGACCAAGCTTGGAAATATGCTCCTGACTCACACTAAAGTCTGTTAGTAAAGGGTGAAAGGCTTCTTGGTTTAAGGTGAAGGCAACACACGGGTCTTTACTGGGTGGTCACTAAGCTACGCAGGGCTGGGGGCAACCTCCTAGGAAGCCCAGTAATTAGTACAAAGTAAGATTTTTCAAAGATATTAAGCAGGGACATTAGTGGCTGCACACCTTGAAGGAGACAGAATCTAAAAATTTAGTCTGGGCAAGTTATTCAAAAATGAACCCCTCCCCCCATGACACCTGCACTCGAAAGTTATAGCAGGACATTTCACAGTCACAGAGATGTGGAAACAACCCAACTGCCCAATAATACACAAAGGGATTAATAAAATATGGCCTATGCAGGCTACAGCGTAATACTCAGCTACAAAGAAAAATGACCTGCTAGTAGCTCTTCTGCCAACCTGGATGGAACTGGAGACCATCACAGGGATGCAGAATCAGGCACATGTACTTCATACCAAGTTGGGTCTCATCAGTCAACACTTAAGGGCACATACAGAAGTGAATCTCAATGAAAATCAAGCTGGGAGGAGGGGGCAGGCTGGGATGGGTAAATTCACACCTGTGGGGCAGGTGAGCCCTGTCTGGGTGAGATACACACTTGTAACCTTGACTCAATTTCAGCCAAAACCAAGTATGTGAACAAAACACGTGTACTCCCTAATATTCTGAAATTAAAATGTAAAAAAAAAAAAAAGCTATCTGAAAAAATCTAGAGTTACTACAATACAGTTTCAAAAATGTATAGTTTAGAAAAATGTTTTGAGAGGTACAATTGATCCTCCAGCCTCTTTATAAATGGTATCTTTTTAGATTATTTTATCAGTTCCTACAATTTGTTACCAGTATGCTAAAGATAAATCATTAAGAATGAGTCTGTTGGCTCGGCGCCTGTGGCTCAATTGGCTGGGGCGCCAGCCGCGTACATCTAGGGTGGCAGGTTCGAATCCCAGCCCGGGCCCGCCAAACAACAATGATGGCTGCAACCAAAAAATGGCCGGGCGTTGTGGCAGGGGCCTGTGGTCCCAGCTACTTGGGAGGCGGAGGCAGGAGACTCGCTTGAGCCCAGGAGT